>JAKCPI010028819.1:0-163741 GCA_023213315.1 Euborellia annulipes | reverse complement strand
TTTACATTGATAGTGCAAATACATAATAAAAAAAATATTAAAAATATGGGGATTGACTTCCCCGAGACTTTCTCGTAAATTCTTTTGGAATTACGTCTGGGTGTGTGTGTGAACACGATTGCTTAAAAACCAAAGCAGCTAGATAGATGAAATTTGGTATATGCTCCTTACACTAAAATTGTAGATTTCTATCAACTTTTGGAGTAAATACGTCACTTGGAAGTAGTACTTTACCTAATAAGTTTTTTCAAAAATTTCGAAATTTTCAATTTTTTTGTTATATTATGATAAAATACATAATTTTAAAAAGTTTTTATTCTTTGATATTTTTTCGAAAACTGAATAGTTTTTGAAATAATCACAGAAGAAATAGACATTTTTCGTTAATTTTGGTAAGAAAAGTCAAAACAAAATCATAAACAAATTCATTTGTTTATATTTACATGTTTTTTAATGACACCTGTATGATTTTGTTTTGATTTTTCTTTCCAAAATTAACGAAAAATGTCTTTTTCTTCTGTGATTATTTCAAAAGCTATTCAGTTTTCGAAAAAATGTCAAAGAATAAAAACTTTTTAAAATTGAGTATTTTATCATAATATAACAAAAAAATTGAAAATTCCAAAATTTTTGAAAAAACTTATTAGGTAAAGTACTACTTCCAAGTGACGTATTTACTCCAAAAGTTGATAGAAATCTACAATTTTAGTGTAAGGAGCATATACCAAATTTCATCGATCTAGCCGAAGGTAAGAGACAGTTGTGAGTTGGAATAACCGAAATACACTCACAAATTGATTATAAACCGAGAGGGGATGGAGAGTCAAATCTAGAGTGCTCCTCTAGAGCAATTAAGGTGAGGCTCATATACAATAATAATATCACTGTATTGTATTATGATATGCATAAGGCATAAGGGGGACTAAAGTACCATTCAGGGCTTCTCGATTACATACTGTAGGCTATATAGAAGTGCAATAATAAAGTACAATTTTAAAAAATGATAGTTTTAATTGAAAAAAGTTATAATAAATGGAATTGCTTTAATTTCAAATATAAAGGTGATATATATATCGAAATTTAATACATTTATCTGGACAACTCTTAGTCATATCCCGAGACGCCGCCCGCCAGGGCCTAGCGTGGATGGTCTTCGGCAAGCCTACCACCGCTAGTTTATTATAAGTTAAGCGATTTTAATACTTGCATTTGAGTTTTAATAAATTATAAACGATTATTAAACGTTTAAATTTATTAAATGAGGAACAAAATTTTGAATAAACAGTTTTACTATCTATTAATATAATCAATAATTCAATTCTTTGATGGGATTAATATGAATAAGTATTTTGTTTGAACTTCCCGAAAAGTTCAATTTTAATCAAATTCATTCATAGAGATAAAAATTATCCATTGAGGAAGAGTCACAGTTTGATTGGTATTAAAATTGAATAAATTTATATATAAAAATAATTGGCTTCAGAAATGGATAAAAATATGAAATATTTTTTTTTTTTTTGTGTATTTATAGGTGGGATCCTCAATGAAGTGAAAGTGTGTTAAACAAAAGTGTAATTGTATTGATTGTTCTATTCAAATAGAATGGCGGAATATTTCTGAACGACAGGTTTCATTGAGATAATTAACTCCGAGAGCGAGATGGATTTAAATTAAAAGTTTTTTTTTTATATATATTTTTTGTGAATGGGAAAAAAGTGTGTTTAAAAAAACACACACTTTTTTCCTATTCACACTCACATTCACACACACATACACAGTCTTCTAAACACGTAGACTGTTACCCCTAGCCTATTTATAAAAAATTTTTTATAAATTGAAAAACATTTAAATTTATATATCAACTTTGCTTCTTGATAAATTTAAAATTTTTAATCTTCTTCTATCTTGGCCTTATCCATATGTGGGGTCGGCAAAATTAATTTATAAAAAATGAGACCGAGAGAAAAGCAAGCCGAACCGTCTCACGGCCTGACGCTTGACATGAAAAAGGGGAAAAAAAGGCTGACATAAAGGAAAGGAAGAAATGCCAGCCTTAGCTCTGGTAAAAGAAGCGAGTCCCTGAGTGTAAATTTAAAATTTTCATTATCTCAAAAAAATGGATGCATTTATGTTTTCGTCAATTCCCAAAGGCGTAGTCTTGAAAATAGTATTAATTTAGAAATGTAATCGGGCATCTCAAAATACATTTCGATTTTTTCTGTAATTTCATTAACTATTAGGTGAGTGGAGGTAGGCAGACAAATTCAAGGCCCACCTGTCTGAGTATGATTCCAATAGTGTGTGTATTTCACTACGTTGGTTGGCAAAATTTTTTTTGGCATCTAAGGCCATTTAGACGATGAGCCAGCCTATTTTCCTAATTTATTAATAATTAGTAGGCAACAGAAAAATTTCAACAGTCTCCTAGCAGATATGGAGAGAGTTATACCTCTGTGCTGCGGTCTAGGGTTGTTGGTAAATTTAAAAAAAAGTTCAAGTTATTTTCGATCAATTATTTAATATTCTTTTAAATGTCAAAATTTTTTAATTAATTATATTATTTTTCTCCTTGTAAAAGTACCCTAGCTACGCCTCTAGGAAGAGTAAATTTAATTCATTGAACAATATATGATGATGATATACAACAGCCACTTCACAAATTGTCATTTAATTAATTGATTTCACAATTATTGTTATTAGAAATAAAATTTTTTTGGCCTAAAACGTGGTTTATTTTTACAAATAATAATTCAAAATGAGCTATTAATTACAATAAAATACAACGTTTCGGCTTCCAATTCTGCAGTTATCCAAAATTAGTGTTAGTGTTCATTGTTCAAAGTGAATGCATCTCCCTGATGACGGCTGCTGAATCAGCAGACGAAACGTTGTATTTTATTGTAATTAATAACACTTTTTTGTATTATTATTTGCTAAAATAAATCCCAAAATGTCCTTTATTACTTAAGCGTTAATTTAAATTCTAAAATTAATTTTTCGAATATTAAATAAAATTACTCAGGCTTAAAAATTTAATTCAAACAAACTTTTGTAAATAATGTCGTGATATCCCGCCTTGATGCGAATGTAAATAAAGGGTGTTTAAAAAAAATTAATTAAAAAGGAATCGGAAGGACAAATCCTTTAATAGATAGAAGACTATCCCGCTCTTTGCTTTGCCAGGCTGTTCCAACTCACTATCACACGTGTGCACGCGTATAACACTATTTAACACCTGCATGCGGTATACTTGAATAAGAATATTAAATTCCATTTCCGATTGCATCATACCTGAATACAAAAAAGGTAAGTTCGAGTCATATGAGAAAAAATTATGATAAACGTAGGATTGTAATAATAAAAAAAATAAATAAATTTTTCTTAAAATCGAAATTTTTTTTTTTTTTTAGTAAGCGCCTTAATCTATTTATATAAAATGTTGAATGAAAAGTTTTGTGATTATGTTGGTTGTGTATTAAAATGGAGTCGATGCTCACGTTTTAGCCGTTTCTGATTGATGTTGTCAACTGTCTTTGTGATGCCTGATTGGTTTCAGGCTCCACGTGGGTCCCTCCTTGGGGTCATGCAGTCGAAGGCACGGCGCCCAACTCAGCTGCTCTGTGTCCTTACTCAACGATCGATCACAACGCATGTGAGCAGCAAGCAGCCAGCACATGGAAATTGAGACGAGGGAAAGCGTTGCCTGTCGGGGATACCAACCTCGCTTCAATGTCACTAAATAAATGCAAATTCCCTGGAATTTAAAATTTGACCACTTTTTGTGGGAAGAGGCAAAGGGGGTAGTTCCTCACCCCGAGATTTAAAAAAAAAAAAAATGGTCTATTACATTTTAAACTTGAAATATTAACTAATGTGTATGTTTAATTATTGTTATCTATAGCTGGTGATGGTCGAGGGTCCGGTGGCCAGGTCAAAGGGTAGCACTCCTATGCTCTGGAGATCCTGAGATCGATGCCCGGGACAAGGGGCGTTTGGCCCACCCAGTGCCGGATTAAGCAACAAGGAGGCCCTTAGGCAGTCGAAATCTCAGGGCTCAGCTAATAATTTTACCAGAATTTTATATAGAAATTTTTTTTGTTTTTCCGCCCCCCCCATTTTTTTCCCTTCCGTAAAAATTATTTTACCTTTTTTTTTTTAGAAGGACGAAATTTTTGGCGCCCTACGAAAAAATTATTTTTTTCGAAACTTTTTTTTTCGCGCTGCGGAACATTTGTTTTTCCTCTCCAGTGGAAATTATTTTTATCTTTTTTTTTAGAAAGTAAAATTTTTGCCATCTTGTGGAAAATTTTCCGTTCAGCCATGGATACCATTTTGCCTTTTTTTTTTAAATTCCGGTATGCCGAAAAATATTTTTTCTAAAATTCTAATGATGCGGGGCCCCTAAAAATCGCGGGTCCATAGGCGATCGCTGCTCCGCCTAAGGCCGACGACATACTATCCTGTTTTGTCGTCCCGCTAAACGGCTCCCGTTTCATGGTGAGGAATACAGCGAAATCAATTCATAAAACATTAGAATAAATTTCAATGCCCAGTTGGCAGAAAATTGTTAGAAGACTTCCGATAGTGAAATATATATGTACAAAATCATAATGTTGTTCGAATCTGATATCAGACCGTGCGACGGGCTGGCCTGTTCTATTCCTTCTCGGTCGCAAAAACCCATGAACCGCCGACCCCGCACCGCAGGATTAAGGCGAAGAAAGAAGAAGATAACTTTATAAAATGTTACTCGGACCAGCGTAAATTTGACCAGCATTTTACGTTTATGTAAGCTGCGTTGAATTCGAAATGAAGAAAATCTATTAGTAACAAAAGGTTTGCCCTGAGATTTGACATGGGGCGCCCCAGAAAAATTCTGATATAAGAAGGGCGCCGGAAACCGAAAAAGTTTGGGAATCCCTGGTAGAGATGTTTTCTTTGAATTGTATACCGTGACAAACAGGAGACGTTTCACACGCTGGTTCTTCGAGGCCACCTACCCTTTTCGCCGGGCCTAACATTACTTCACTGCAACTATCTGAGTGGCCCACCTTGTTACTGATAGGTATAAATTTTTTCCTCATTTTCCACCTAGTGAGAAGATTTCGCATCATGTGGACGTATATTAAATATTTGCTTTCATGCCGAAAGTTTTTTTTTTTACGTTACCATATTTATTTATGTTAATTAGTAGCATATGAAATTATTTTAAATAAAGGGGTTGATGTTGACAACTCCTCTAAGGGGCAGGTGGTGTAAATTAAACATTATTTTTTTAAAGTGTCCTGGACTAAAAAAAGGGTCCCCAATGGGCATTTTCGTGAGACGGAAATTGCTCTCAGCGGGGGCCAGAAACTCCCTCGCGGGTTCTCTCTCCAAGCTTACTGAACACAACTTCAGTCTGTTTTGCTCGATCATCTCCATGAGGTGATCTCGTTATCCAATTGTCGGGCAATTTATTATTTTTTTTTTTTCCAAAACATCATCGTTACATCTGAACGTGGGCCAAAAGGATAAATTTAGTCGGGGGGGGAGACTCTTGGGGGGCTGACGTCAGCCTAATGGCGGACACCATCTGAACGAAGAACAAACCGCAGGTGAGAATTCACTCGTTTTATTAATTAACATCCCGATTAATCCATTAATCCTGATTGTTTTTATCATTTCATATTGCAAATAATTCATTTTAGTTGAGATCAAAATCATTTCGGACATCTAACATATTTCGTTTCAAAAAAAACAACTTACATTTTACATGTAATTTCAAAAATACAAAGAATATAAATTAATATCACATAATTAAGCATTTTTAATTAAAAATAAAATTTTTCCAATTTCTAAATCTTAATCTTAAAAAAAATTTATTAAAATTTTAAATATAAATTTAACTTAAGAAATTTTAATTTAATAAATAATAAATAAAAAAAATTTTATTTTATTTATTTTATTAAAAAAAAAACTTTTATTTAAATATTTAAATTAATTTTTTAAACGATTAGGCTTGATTAAGTTTCGGATGTTTTTTTATAAAGAATGATAAAAATTTCAATTTTCAATAATCGATTAGTAATAAAAAAAAATTTGATTTTTTTTACATCGCATCGTCGATTTGTTTTATGCAATTAACGCGAGGTGTGCACCCAGAATGGATTTACATTCCCCATTGAAGAGGCTAAGATGCAGGCCTTGAGGCGGCCATTTGTCTACTCGCAGCCTCCGTGGGCTCCATTTTTATTTTTAAATCTTCCCTTTTGCCCCAACCGAGTCTTGCCTGACAGCCAGACAGTGCACAATTATGGGCCATATTCCGTAATACGGGTTTCGATTACATTTCTAGAATTTGATATTAGTCTATAAAAAAAAAAAAAATTTGCCGGGAATTTTATTTGTATATCTTATTATTTAAGGGGAACTTTAATACATAGAGTATTTAATCGTTTTTTCCCCTTCTCTAAACACATATCACATAATATGTTATGTAATTTTGCAAAAAATTATTGTTCTTGACTTTTGAATTCTTTTTTAATTAATATCAAATTTTATTTTTAATTAATTTTATTTTGATTATAATTTTTTTGTACTTTCTCTTGTCTAAATATGTTTATATATATTTATATAAAGAGAAAGTATGAGATTCATGTGAAAAATCCAATGTCGAGATTCTGATAGAAATACATGTTTTGAATCTCAAAAAAATATGGTGTGACTGGTCGCACATGACTTTCTCTAATCTGGAATAAGATAAAGTTATGTTCTGTGCTTATCACACCAGATTTTTTGTGTCTACATATATTTAGTGTCCGTTGATAGGTATATTAAAATTCAAGAGTTTTTAACACTTCTTTCCCATTCACATCCACATACACTCAGTCTTCTCGGCAACTCAGGGAATATAAGACTTAAACGATACTAATATTTTAATAATTATATATATTTGAGGTCCGGAAATATTTATTTAAGCCAATTGGTATCCAAATGGTTTAAATAAAATCATCGGACTGCCTGGGATCCGAACCCGGGACCTTTGGTATAGAAGATCAGCACGCTACCAACTACACCATGGCCCGAGGGCAAATGATGTAATAAAATTTATAAGTATGGGAAAATATTTATATTTTGTTACCATGTAGGGTCGGTAGATTCGGAGGCTAAATCGATTTTTGATTAGTCGATTTTAAAATCGAAACCAAATAATCGATTTTTGCCAAAAAATTTTGCATTGTGCACATAAGTTGATTTTAAGGTTCTGCTTAAGATTTTCAAGCGATTTGTCGAACAGGAAAAATAGAACGTTGCTTCATCACACCAGTGGCGGATCCAGAGGACGTTTCTCGGGGGGAGGGGTAATCCGATGTGACTGGTCCCACAGAACACAATTTTTTTCTTATTATCGGTAATTCCTAAAGGTACGATTTCTCTCATAGAAAATCGTATACCAGAATATATATATAAACTCAAATTTTTTGTATTTTGAATTTATACAAATCCTGCAGGAACGGATTAAAAGAATAAATTTTTTTTCGGACCAAAAAGTGATTTTTTTTAAATCTCGGGGGGGGGTAATCACCCCTTTACCACCCGTTGTATCCGCCCCTTGCATTAGTGAAGCCCAAATCAATTTATTCAGTCTTTATAACTTGTATAGGCCTAAAGACTAACATATACAGTAGGGTGGTCCTTAAAAATTGATTTTTTGCAATTTATCCAGGGGCATAATAGTCCAGGCGATATAACTTTTTACCTGTAAAGTATTCTGAAGTTAATGAAATTTGTACAGGTTATTTGCGGGTACCCTAAGTCCTCCAGTGCTAACTTGGATGGGAAGAGGAGTGCAAAAACCTAAAAAATTTTGGACTTTTTTCAGTTAGTTTCTTATAATTTCGTAATCTGAGCATATTTTGTCCACTATAGCCCTATGCAAAGTCGTACACCAAAATTGCTAAAATTTGGTACATAAAACAAATTTGTAGACCCAATATTAACCGAGTTAAGGCCGGTCAAAATATGCTCAGATTACAAAATATAAGAAAATTGGTCCAAAATTTTTGAGGTTTTTGCACCCCTCTCCCTTCCAAGTTAGCACAGGGCCCTCGAGATCGAGGACTTAGAATAGACATCCTAGACACCCCCAAACAACCTGTGAAAAATTCTTTTCATCTTTATTTTCTTATTTTTTTTCTGAGAAGCTCCTCGAGACCTGTCGCAATGTTAGCAGGTGATTTGCTGATTGTATTAAAAGACAATTGTTTTATTTAAAAGGCTTTTATTGTGGAAAACTTAATGTTGTTTATTAACTAATTAGGCCTTTGACTTTTATAAATTTATTTATTATTTACATTGTAAATACAGTATCTGTTCAGGGAGGTGTTCAATGGTCTAGTTTTTCGGGGGCCACCTATCCCGATTTTCAGCACCACTTGGCGTTGCTTAACAACATTTATCTTGGTAGTAGATGTTCCTTCTTCTTGCCACATCCGCTCACCTCTTATTCTTGTTGAATAAAAATATTTTTTTTTAATATAAGAACCAGAACCTTTCAAACACATCCCTGTAATTTTATAAAGATGACCAACTAAACACATTTTAATGGCGGTTGCCTATTTACAGGCGTAAGTTAAACTTTTGTGTATATAATTTTGAAAAGTATTATCCAATTTTTGTTGCATTTTTAGGTTTTTAAAACACTTACGCCTAGTTATATTTGCTAATAGAAGTGAGAGGAACAATTCTTTTTTAGTATATAAATTTATTTGTTACGTTGTAGAAAGGAGGGGCAGCCAGCAAGGGCGATGCGAGTTCTGCGGGAAAGGAGGCCCCGGAGACCCTATGGTTCAAGTAATGAAGTAATTCGACCTGCAAAGCGACTCTTTACTCCAGACATTAAACGATTGCTCAAAGGTTGGCTGGTGAGAAGAAGGGACCATCCCTACCCCAATAGAGAAGAGAAACAACGCTTGGCTGCGCAGACAGGCCTCACCTATGTACAGGTAGGTCATTCTTTTTACTTTATTTTTTAATTCTTCTGAATCCCAAAAATTCACAATTGAAATTTTCCAAATATTAGATTGCAAAAAAAAAATATAAGAAAATTATACTGTATATTCTGTCAAATATAGCTCTATATATCTTGGTTCTTTTCCCTCACCTTTAAAAATATTTTTATATATATTTGATTTTAGAACGGAGCATTTTAGATGGACAACATAAAATTACGTTTATCAACTCTCAAATCTTAAAGGAAGTTTCTTTTTTTTTTTAAGGAATAAATTGGCTATTGTGTTTAAATAATAGATATGAGGGGGTAGCCAGGTAATTAGTCTCCAAGAAATAAAACTCTACTTTTAGGAAACAGTTTCGGCTTTAATTAAATAATGGCACCCATCTTCAGTCCATTATTGAGAGTATGAACTCAAATGACAGAGCATTGAGTCAAATTGTATAAAATACAAATAATTTATGAATAATAAATACTAGGAACCGACCGAATATTCGGTTTCGGCCGTCGGCTCGGTTTCGGCCAAAAATCATGGTTTCGGCCGTAGTTTCGGTTTCGGCCAAAAAGTAGCCGAAACTTTCGGCCGGCCGAAACCTGAGTCTGAAAAAAAAAAGGTAAAATGATTTTCACGGGAGGGAGAAAAAATTTCAAAAAAAAAAAGTAAAATGATTAAATGAATTTTTTATAAGAAATACAAGTTTCCGTTTCGATTACGGTTTCGGCCGAATATTCGGTTTCGGTCGGACCCTAATAAATACTGGAACCGACCGAATATTCTGTTTCGGCCAGTTTCGGCCAAAAATCATGGTTTCGGCCGTAGTTTCGGTTTCGGCCAAAAAGTAGCCGAAACTTTCGGTCGGCCGAAACCTGAGTCTGAAAAAAAAGGTAAAATGATTTGCACTTGAGGGGAAAATTTCAAAAAAAAAAAAAAGTAAAATGATTAAATGAATTTTTTATAAGAAATACAAGTTTCGGTTTCGGTTACGGTTTCGGCCGAAACTAAGGTTGAGGCCGAATATTCGGTTTCGGCTGAAAATCTTGTTTCGGTCGGACCCTATTAAATACACACCAACTGGCAACTCACTAATTTGACTCAATCCTCTGTCATTTGAGTTCATACTCTCAATAATGGACTGAAGATGGCCTTATTCAATTAAAGCCGAAACTGTTTCCTGTAAGAAGAGTTTTATTTCTCGGAGTCTAATTACCTGGATGCCTGCTCCTTTCATCTATTATTGTTTTCTAAATTAAATGTGAATGAAAATCAAAATTTCTTTTTTATATAAAGCGTTAGTTTTGTAAGATTTTAGAAATGGATTTTTCTAAATCAACAGTAAAATATGGATAGGATATCTTTTTCTTATTATAATTATAGCGTGGTTGATGAATAATTAAATTGATATAAGATAAAATCTTTCCTTTATTAACTATACAAGCTAATGAATTATTATATTTTATAGCCTAATATAATATAGATTTATTTGATTTCAGATATGCAATTGGTTTGCCAATTGGAGGCGGAAGCTGAAACAGGCTGGACAGGCTGCCGAAGAACGCACCTGGGCACATCTCATTCGCAGTTATAATTCCCATGCAAGAGGAAATGTTGAGCATATTTCTGTCAGTTCGGATGATTCTCTCTGGTGGGAGGAGGATGAAGAGGAGGAATCTGGTGAATCGCCTTCAGCTGTCACTCCAAAGCCAAAGTCCCCTTTTGGTATACAAACTTATTTTACACCGTCAAACTTTGTGAATTAAAAATTTAGATATTTTTTTTATAATAAGCTCTAAAACAGGTGACATTAAAATTTCATTTATCAAAATCTACCCTTTTATGCCAAAAAGACAAAAGAATTTAAAATATATTTCTTAAAGACACTCTTGATCAATTTTAGTTACCTAGATTACTCTTGGGCCAGAGCTCTGTGGTAGAGTTTCTTCCTCTTGTGCTAGGGGTCAGGGGTTCTCATCCCGTCTCATGCGGCAATTTATTTCAATTGAATTGCCTACCAAACGTAGAGACAGGGTGAATTTTTCTTTTAAGCAGGTGCTGCCCCTCACTGGTGAAAATCAAAACTAACCATTGTAGACATGTGGCGACATTCGATGGCCAAACTGGGAACTTGATCAAATTGTCCCTTTTTTTTATAACCCAGAAGGTGGTGCCCCTCTGTAGTCAAAATTTAAACTAGATCATAAGAGCCTACTTTTAAAAACTCTTTTTGCCTTGTTGTCATCAAAAAATATATAAAATAATCATTATATTATAAACCATCCACATCTATTTCATTATATTATACTAAATATTTTAGATTCTTAATCAATATATTATAATTGTAGGTTTATTACAATAAATTAGCCTAATATTCTAACCTCCACCTCTAAAAAAAATCCAAAACTACGGCTGACAAACATTAATTTTTAATTGTTAAATAAATCACATAAGGCGTAGAAACTAAGGTTGAGGGTATAATTTACTATTTTATATTAATTTGTAATTCCTTGTCTAGTTTCTTCTGAAGAAGATCGGACCGGAATCATGAGACTAGCCTCAGCTGCGATTGATCATAATTATTCAGCAACAGCAACTACTGCAAATGGAATAAGCCAATGGCCTAATGATTTGCCCACCACTACAGGAATGCTCAGCAAATGGTTAAGAAGTGCTGCACATTTTAGACCAAGACAGCCCTATATTCCATGGCCACAGGACCGTAATTCACGTAATAACAATTCAAGTATGTCTTTTTAATAAAATATATATTAAACGCATCATAAAGTTTCATTTATTTTTTTAAAGGTTGTGAAGCAATAAATAGACAACGAGAAGAATTAGACGCAGCCGAAGCTTTAACAAGACTAGCAAATCGCAGATGGTAGCTTCGCTTTGCTTCTTCTCCTTTCTGGCCCTGTCTGTGGTCACTTGGGCGCTCCTCCCCAAATGATCTCATTCTTTCCTATATTCTCAATCAAGTGAGTCAATCTAAATAAAATTAATTCAAATAAATATAGAAAAAATAATGACTTGAATGATTATTTAACAACATTCCTCGATCAAGTCATTTTACATTTATTTTTTTTAATAACAAATTTTGAGATCAGGAATGTGATAAAAAAAAAATTAGATATCATTGTGCCTGGAAAATACTTGTAAGAAATTGTATAAATTTTTTATTAAACTTTAAAGAAAAATAATTAGAAATTTTATTAAAATCTATAATAGAATTCTCAATATTCCTTTCCTATTTATAAAGGCAAAATCAAAGCTTCTGAATATTCCTGCTTTCCTTCTTTATTAACTTATCCAAGTAGCCATGAGCCACCTCAAATATATATGCCCAAATATATTTTCGCCCTTCTCTCCACCGAAATATAAAACAACAGGGTCAACTGAGCTACAAGTTGAGGTGGAAATCACTATTTATAATGTAGTTTGTGGCAATCACTGAGTGTTCGTTCAAGTTACATTCTCTGGTAATAGATATTGTTCTTTTTAAAAACTGTGGGTATGTGTGTGTGAGTGTGAGTGTTAAAGGAAAAAAGTGTGTTTAAAAAAAAAAGGGTATGTTTTATTTTTTATTATTAACTTTTATTTTCCAAGTTTTTAAATATTTATCATTTCTTTAAAAAAAACTTATTAATTATATATAACTAATTATTTACTATAAGATTTATTGTTGCTCTGGAGGTTTAGCAAGACGTTCCAGATCATGAACAATTGTTGTTTGATGATGGTTCAAATTCTGTACGAGTTGACTAGGTAGCATTGTTAGAGTTTGACAGAGAAGAGCTCTTGCAGTTTGAAGATCCGGAAGTTCAATATAGGATTGAATTTGTGAACGGCTCATGTAGCGACCATCAATTATTCCAGCTAAAAAATATTTCAATTTAAAAACATGTTATAAAGCAAAACTAGGCTGCTTACGATTATTATTATTAATTCATGGCAAAAATTCGATGTCGAGATTTTGATGTATATACACGTTTTGAGGTCCCCTGAATCCAAAAAAGTGGTTTTCGCGACATGGTCTGTCTGGGTGTTCAATTTTATGCATGAAGGAATTGAGCTAGGAGATTGAAATTTTATATTTAAGTTAGACACCCACCTAGAGCGTGAAAATAAGCTTTTGAACAAAATCGGTCAAAAAGTACTAGTACTTTACTGATGTAATTTTTCAGTTTTTTTCGATTTTCTCAAAATTCGCTCCATCGATTTGATTAAAATTCAAAAATCAATTATTTTTTAGATGCTCTTTAAAATGTATATTCTCATTTTGCCATTGAAATCTTCTGAAGGCCACTTTACTCTTGTACTTCATAGGAAAGATAGGAGAAATGGTTGTTACAAAAAATCTGGTGTGACAAGCACAGTACACAACTTTCTCTTACCGAAGGGTAAGAAAGTTGTGTGCTGTGCGACCAGTCACACCAGATTTTTTTTATTATTACTTTATTATTCATCCAAATATAAACTTTGACAACCTATTTGACCTGAGAGAGGAAGCGATAAACTTTCGAAAGATTAATGAAAGAAAAAAATAGTTTTAATTCATTTATTGACTACTTCCAACTCAAACATCTCAATTTAAATTTCAAGAGTCAAAAAAAACAATATTTATGTAATAAAATTTGTTTTAGAAATAGCTAAATTATTTTAAAATGTGTAGGTCTGAGGATAGGGGATTGTAACTTTGGTTGGCCAAGAAACATTTGCAAATAAAGAAAAATAAAATTTTTGTATACACTATACATCGGAGATCCAACAAGAATCAGACGTCTCATACTATTTAAGCAACTTTAGAAATGAGGATTTTATATTTAAAATATCGCAAATCGGCGTCCGTAGCACCACGAGCAAAATCGACCAATCACAGCTTATAAAATCAAATAAATGAATAAATGATTACCCATTAGAATTAATGATGGCATTTTCTTAAGCAACTTCATTAATTTGTGAATTTGATTTTCTTTGCTAAATATAAAAGCAGTGGGTCCATTCAAGAGTTCTAATATACTTCTATATTTTGTGTCACCGATCGCTGGAATTAGTAATTCCTTTCCGTATATCTTGTATTCCATATTATTTTTGTGCAAACTAAGTCGAACCTACGGTATATTAAAAAAAAAAAAAAAGAAAATGAATTAATATAATAAGAAATATATAAAATACAGCAAATACACCATGGTGTCCATAAATTAAGGAATTTTTTTACGCAAAAAATCGAATAACAGAAAGCCACTCTATAAGTTCTGAATACCCTATTATTAGCAGGATTGGCATAGAATTTCCCCAGGTGGGCAAAACCCACTGTTATTTGGGGTTTTTACTTTTTCTTACTTATATATGAATATAAAATATATATCATTATCATCATTACTATATATAAAGTCCTAGCCACTGACTTCATGTTCCTGTGTATGTGCCTGTTCTCTCGCTGATTGGCCAGATTTACAGGAAGTGAAGTTAGGGATGGAAATTTAAAACTTTGGGGGTTTTTTGTCATAGATGGAAATTTAAAACTTCAAGACAGAAAGTGAAATTTAAAACTAAGCCAGAGAGGGAAATTTAAAACTTTAAGACAGAGAGGAAAATTTAAAACTTTGCAATTGCTCGCCAAAGGCAAAATTTCCAAACAGTGAGCAAGAATAAATTTGATGCTATTATTATTAACTAAGGTTTTTTTTTTTTTTTTTTTGCAAAAATATTGAAATTTATATAAAACTCACTAGAGCAGAAAAAATAAATCACACCTAACTAAAGAAACGAAAATCCTCAAAAAAAACCCGAGGGAAAACAAAAAAAAAAAAAAAAACAAGATTTTTTTCAAACCCTAATTATAAGATTTATGAGAAAGTGCTTCTTCCCAGCCACTCTGGTCAGACCTCTCAGTAGGTCACGGGTTAGCTAGATTAAAAGTATCCCCATTTTAGGCACTTTGACCACCTCAAATTAGATCCTTTATACAAGGACAGTGGTGCCAGTTCGAGTTCTCGGATGAGTTCCTCTAACATCATTGAAAATAGCCGCTATGGCAGTGAAATGATTCAATTTTGTAAATCCCTTATTTTATGATCACCAGTGCATATTTATAAACTCTATTATAGGTGAAAGGACATACTTTAAACATATCATGTGAATTAATTGGATTCCTGTGCAAGATTAAAATACAGGCAGAGTTTTCTACTCGTTGTTTTATTTCAGATGCGATTATTTGAACATAGGGATGGATCTAAAAAAAAAAAATAAAATAAAAATTAGATTAAATTATTATATTCAATAGTCCTTTGGCGACTCCGTTTCTAGTCAGAGGTCCTTCGTCCTCTTCGAACCCTTGATTTTTGTTTTCCCAAATAATTAAATTTTGTCTCTCATATTTAAACTACCATTAGATCAAAATTATTTGATACAAGTCACAAAGGAGAAAATGATTAGTCGAGTGAAAAAATCTGTCAAGCTGAGCTGAAAATTTGATAATATAAAACAAATCCATCAAGGAGATAAATTTGTATTTTTTAAATTCTCTTGTATTAATACTGTATATATAGGCCTATTTTTATATGTAAAACGGCTATCTTTTTGGATACTACAAGAGGAGTTCAATAAGTAATGCAACACATTTTTTTTTCTGAAACAGACGTTGTTTTATTCAGCATTCAAATACACCATGTTATTCCCCAATCTTTTAGCTATACAACATTATTTTTCTAATCTCCATTCAATGCGACGACTTTACGCCACCTTGAAGTGATGGCCTGTTTGCCTGCAGGTCTCAGTTGGGTAGTGCTGTCACAATTGTTCACCAGTTGGGATATTCAAAGGTTTATTCCCGCTGTTTGTCCCTCGATGTGTAACCGAAGACCATAAAGAGCAAAGGAGTACTATTTATACGGAATTGCTTGCTCACCACAAGGCTGATGGTTGATGATGGATGAGGCACCACGTTGGCTCCGACATCAACCAGTGGAATGGTACCGTGCAGGCCTACAGGTCCTCACTTCAAGGTGGCGTAAAGCCGTAGCATTGAATGGAGATTACGTTGAAAAATACTGTTGTGAAGTTAAAAGATTGAGGAATAACATTGTGTATGAATAAAACAACTCTTGTTTCAGAAAAAAAATTGTTTCATTACTTATTGAACTCCCCTCGTAACTATAAGAATGACTGCCGGGTTATATATATATATATATAATGTTGATAGATTAAAATTTTGTTTTCTTCTATTAGCTTACTGGTTTAAGTTCCGTAGATTTGGTTTCTTTAATACTTTTTTCACAAATTTGAAGATGTGGCGGAACAATTTGTTTTGAAGGTAAAATTGGCCTGCAAATGCCTAGAAGTCTAGCCTTTTGAAAATGCGGGATCCTTGGCTTTTGAACGTTAACTCTTTTGAATCGTAAGGATTGTTGCAGAGGGATCCATCTCACAAATAATAAACCTAAAATTAATATCAAGAAAAGAAGTATATTAATAAAACTATTATAAATACAAGTAAAACTAAGACAAGGGAGAGAATTGTTTGGGGCTGACAGAAAAATACATAAAAAATATTTTGTTGTTGCCCAGGAGGATTATCCATACTTTTCTTAGTGAATTCCATTTATATGTCTTGATATTATAATTTTTCAAAATAAACAAGATTTAATGACAGTTTTAAAAAATATAAAATAAATCATTTATTAAAAATAATTAAATGATTTATTAGATTTTTATAAAAATAAGAACGTTGTGAGGTTAGCAACAAATTGTCTACCATTTGTTTCTTTCTACCATGTTGTAATTAAAAAAAATTTTATTTTCATGTTTATAAAAATTAAATACTATAGTTTAAAAACTTGTTTTGATTCTTTTTTTTCCTTTCTTGGGTGAAGGGAAAATAGAAAAAGAAATTAGAATCTATTTTTCAGAAATTTTTTTTAGAGTTTTAATCTCTGTTGGGTTTTCTGCTTTAGGTGTTGAAGCATTTCTAACTACATGCTATTTCAATGTCAAAAATGACAACTCACAATCAAAATTTTATAAATTTTTCTTAATTAAAAAAAGATATTTTATAAGTAACTATGGATGACATAAGTTTAGATGATTATGATTGTCATTTTCAAGAAAATTTAGAAGATGAAGTCGTCCAAGAGGTTCTTAAAACAGGAACAGATTTACGTCAATATTCAAAACAAATTGAAAAAGATCTTAAAGAAGTTGAAAATAAATCAATTCAAGATTATATTAAAGAAAGTCAAAATATAGCCAGTCTCCATAATCAAATAACAGCATGTGATAGCATATTAGAGGTAAGAATGGTTAATGTATAATATCTTATGTGAGATGGTGTGCTTCTGCTTACTTCTTTTCTGAAGAGTCAACTTAAACCTTTAACTTGATTTATTTCATTAATTGTATAATTAATATATTGAATTTGAATTTCAGCGGATGGAGTCAATGTTACTGAGCTTTCAATCCGATTTAGGCAGTATTAGCAGCGAAATATTATCTCTTCAACGCAAATCTATTTCAATGAGTCTCCAATTGAATAATAGACAAGCCGTAAAAGGTCCTTTAAGTCAATTTATTGACGACATGGCCATTCCTGAAGGGCTAATTGTGTAATTATTATTATTTACATTATGCATTTAAGCTTTAAATTATTATTATTAAAAACATTTTGGTTGTATACTCTTCCTTTCTTTACTCGGTAACGAAATACAAGTAAATGAAACTTGAAAATTTTCTATATATGAGGAACTAGGTATCTAAAATTAAAAGATTAGTTCTGAAATTTGAAAAGGAGACAAAGTCTTATTATATAGGTTGAATTTGCGAGATGAGCTCTAGCCTAAAGGCGGACCTATCCAAAGATACAAATACATTTCAACTTTGGAGGCATGATAGTTTCTCTCATCGAATAGTCCGACTTTGAACAAGGAGCTTCCATCATTCGCATTGGAACGTTTGCCACTGAATTGACGGAAGCTTAGGGTAGTTCTGCTTTAAGTAATTGGACTAAACATTCGCCACACTGTGTAGAACACTTAGCTTAAATTAAAAGTTGAATCATCAGATGCAAATGTAGAACCCAATCGTAGAGCTCCGCCTTAAAATGTGATGCTTAAAGTGAAAAGGGACCTCTTGTCGGAAATTTAACAAATCGAGTTATTGATATTCTATTGTAGGGGATAATTTCCTGAACATTTTAAAAACAAAACCACTCGGATATCTCAAAAAGTTATAGATATAAAAAACGGGATTTCGAGGAAAACGCATTTAAACACAATGAAAGACTATTTAAGTTTGCTAAATTGATTATTTTGTAATATTTATCAGATTCTCATCGCTAAAATTACTCAATAAACCTGTTGAAGAATTGTATCAATCGAAACCCAAAAATCGATATTTCACCTGATTCAACTAAAATGCCCGTACCGATAATTTTATCGCCGACAAGAGGTCCATTTTCACTTTCCGTATCACAAATGATTAATAAATTCAAAGGAGCATAGCTTTCATCCCGATTAGATCCATTTACTTGTATTTCGTCACCGAGTAAGAAAGAACCCGCATCAAATGAATCAAGATAGGAAGTTTCATTCATTCCGGGCACCCTATATCACTGGCATATATAAATTCCACAGTCGCTCACCTTTAAATAAATTAAACACCGTATATAATATACAAAGTTTGAACTCTTTTTAATCCAATAATTTTAAAATTACAATATTTTGTATTATACATTAAAATTGAGGAAAATAATTTTTGTCTTTTAACTACTGGGCTGTGTGTTTTATTACCTCAAAAATTCACAGAATACAATTTTTATATTTCCTATGGAATATCAATCAATAGTGACGAATGATTCATAAAGAAAAACATTTAATATCAATTTTTTTTTAAACCGATCTAGTCGAGCTGGCTAGATTATGTAGGATATTTTTAAGAACTACTATGATGTTTCAATAATATATATATATATATATATATATATATATATATATATATATAGTATAATTTTAAATTGTTTTTATTTTAGGGGAATTTGTGATAGTAATGTCACAGATAAGGAATTTCTGACTCAACTTGAATCTCTAAATCACAAAATGAATTTTGTTAAAGAACAAAGTTTTAAAGGTACATATACATGCAGTATATATCTATCATCTTAGTGAATAAATGGTTAAGTCGTCTAAAATGCCCAAGAAAAGCACGGAGGTATTTTCTTCGTAGTATATAAGTTAGTGGCATGGGCGTAACTAGGGGGTGCCGGGTGCCCCCCCTCCCCCCCAGGAAGCTCCCTGCCCCAAGAAAAATTAAGAAAATATGGGGCTTTCCAGGCCCCCCGGAGGATAGCTGGTCCCATGCCCCCCCCCCCCAGCCAAATTCTCTAGTTGCCCCCATGTTTAGGGGCTCGCTTTAAATTAAACAGTTATTAAGGTGTTTGTTTTGGAAGTTAATATAATCCTTCAGTTTTGTAAACTTTAGAAATTGTGTCCTGTCACTTAACCATTTATTCACTAAGGTGACAATGAATAGGGCTATATATATATACATGAAATATATATACTGTATATATACCGGAATATCGTTAAGCATTGATTAAATTTTATCTTTTAGAGGCCAAATCCTGTTATGATGTGAAAGATAATTTAGAAAAATTAAAGATCAAAGCGGTTACGAAAATAAGAGCTTATCTTCTTGAACAAATTTTCAAATTTCGTAAACCCATGTCAAACTATCAAGTTACACAAAATGCCTTATTGAAATATAAGTAAGTTTCCTACATTAATTTAAATTTTGTTTATTAGCAGAATTTTACAAAAGAAGTAACTTTTTAATGTTCAAACATTTTTTTAATTTTAGATTTCTTTTCGAATTTGTTTTAACCCATGAAAGGATGATCGCCCAAGAAGTATGCAATGAATATGTAGATACCATGTCTAAAATATATTTCTCTTATTTCAAAACTTATTCATCTAGATTAGCAAAACTTCAATTTGAAGAGGCTGCTACTAAGGTAAAAATATATATATATATATTCAATATAATATTAATTTACTTTTATTTTAAAAAATAATAATAATTTCAGGATGATTTAATGGGCGTGGAGGATCCTGGTTCTAATCGAGGTTTGTTTCATAAAACAAATCTGAAAAATAAGGCGACAGTATTTACGATTGGCAATCGAGGGGAAGTATTAACATCTCAACTTGAAAGCCCCATTCTGGTGCCTCATAGTGCTTCTAAAAATGAAACAAAGGTAAAAATCAAAATATTTAAAAGGGGCCGAGGAATCAAGTAAAATTAATTTAGAACTTAATTTTTTAGAGAACAAATAAACCATTTTAATGCCCAAAAATCGTTTTGTTCATAATTGAAAAGATATTAATATTCCAATAAATTAAATATATTTTTAAATCTCATTTTTATTATATTTAAAAATTCTTCTTTTTTTAGTATCCGTTTGAAGCATTATTCAGAAGTGAACAATATGCTCTGGTGGACAATGCTTGTCGCGAGTATCTCTTTCTTACGGAATTCTTCATGCTCAGTTCTGCGCCAGCGTTAGAAATGTTCAATCAAATTATGGGACGAACTCTATCACTTTTCATTGTAATAAAAAATACATTTATTTTGTTTTTTTCTTTCAGGTCACATTATTAACTTAGTTAATTAACTAATTTTTTGTTTTTTTAGAAAAACCTCGAAAGTTTTGTACAAGATTGTTATGATGCCATTGCTTTAATTCTTTGTGTTCATTTGATTCTGAGATATCAACTTTTATGTCATAAAAGAGCGGTTCCTGCCCTTGATCGATATTGGGAGTCACTGCAAGCAATTATCTGGCCAAGGTAACAATTTTCAAAAAAGACATTTTAAATATGGACTGAATAGATCTACCTTTAGAGTTGGAGCAATCTTTTTAAAATAATTTAATTTTTTTTTCATTAGAAATTTATAGTTGAATTTTAAAGGATCCGGGCCCCTCAAAGAGTCCGCCTAAACAAATTTCGTAGGAGTGGGTAGAATTGCTAGGATTTTGGCAATAAACAAAAATCAATTTAGTGAGTTGAATTGCTAGGATTTTGGTAATAAATAAAACTCACTAAATTGATTTTTGTTTATTGCCAAAATCCTAGCAATTCTACCCACTACTACGATTGTTCATTTGGCACACCACAACTTTAATTTTTAAACTATCTTTTGAAAGTGGCACATGTTCATTTATTTACAAATTTCTCGATTTTATTAACGAAATCACTTTATCAAAAAATCGATTTTTCCATTATTTTCACTTCCAAATATTTTCGAATTCTCATATAACCAAGAAATTTTTGATTTTCTAAAAAACCCCATAATTTTATTAAAATTCAAAAATCAATTATTTTTAACTCTAAAATATATTCTCATTTTAAAGACTTTACTCTTATATTTCATAAAAATAGAAATTGAATTACAAAATATAAATATTTCCCCATGATATAAATTTTAATTTAATCCCCCGATTGGTGAGGTACCTCGTATCAAAATTCACCCACTCCGATGATTTTATTTACATTTGGATCCAAATAAATCTCCCTCAATAAATATATTTATATAATATTATTCAATCTTATATTGATTAAAAACTGTGTTTATATAATTAGTTGATGAAAATTTTTTAAAAAAGAAAATCTTGAATTCAAATATTAACTCTGTGGACCTAAATATATCCACAAAATCTCCAACTTTCGCTTACTAAAGATGAGAAGTTTCTCATCCCACCAGATTTTTCAAAAATATATTGATTTTTAATCTCTTTTTGTATTATTATTACTTTAATAAGTATAAATAATATACCATACAATTTAGTCTTTAAAATTATAAAGCTGAATAAATTAATTTGATCAAATCTTCTATTTTTCTTGTTCCACAAACCCTTGAAACCACAACACTTATCTCGAAATTTTTATCGAAATCGATAATCGATTTTTTAAGCAATCGATTTTAACTTTTTGTTTATTTTCCCCCCACAGTCTTAAGGGGCTTAAGGAAGTAGAGCTGATCAGATGTTTTTAACGATAACACGGCGTTAGAGTCTTTAAAAAGGTAGCCAAAAAGCCCTACTACTACGAAAATTTTTCCAACTGATGGCAGGATGGTAGGCTCTATTTAATCTCATGTATTTGTTTGATTTTCGTTAATCTTTTAATGATAAATAGTTTATATTATATTATTATATATTATAAATCATTTATAACAGCATAAAAAATATATAAATATAGGCTTATGATCTGATAATGCCGGCTTTTAGCCTAGCCTGCCAACTTTTCCAAGAGTGCTGAACTATTGGTTAATTTTTCAATAAATACGAAATTTATTTTTTACTTGTCACCATTTCATTTAATTATTATAGGTTGGATATTAATTATTATTACATTAAATTAAAAATTATTAATATAAAACGTTTTTGACATTTTTTTTATATATATATAAAACAATATTTTTTAATTAATCTTAATTAAAAAAAAACAAAAAAGGATTCTATTATGTATAATGCTCACGAATTTAAATCATTAAAATTCCTCAATAGTTTCGGATAAAGATTTATTGTGTCCTCCTGAAGCCCTTTAAAAATAAAGTTATTCCGGCTGTAGTTCGAGCAACTGGTGCACCAAATGAGGATCTGAATTCACGTGTGGCTTTCGGAGTTAGGAGCCTTATTTGAACCTTTTGCACCTGGGCCTCGGTGAACTTCTCTACTCTTCTGAAGATATTTAAAATATTTGCTGGATAATTAATTAAATTTCCCTTCCACTTATATTTCATATCGTAAAATAGTGAAGGAAAAAAAAATAATTTTTATTATTTTCAGATTTGAATTTATTCTTCGATTGAACATTCAAAGTATCAAAGATTGTGATCCCACCAGATTCCATAAAGAAATGAAACCTCACTATGTAATTATTTATTCCAAATTTTACTTTTCTTAAAATTAAATCATTTTTTTAATGTATGTTTTTTAAATTATAGATTACGCGACGATATGCTGAATTTAGCGCAGCTATAGTTGGCATAAGTGAACATTTTCCAGATGAATTGGTAAACAGACTGCTTGCTGAACTCCAAGAAGAAGTTGAATATTTTATTTTAAGGATGGCTGCAATATTTCCCGAAAGGAAAGAGCAACTCATATTTCTTATAAATAATTATGATATGGTTTTGGGAGTATTAATGGTAAGTTTAGGATATTTGTTCTTTTAAATGATATCTATGATGTAAACAATATCTTTTTTGAAATATATAGTGTTATTATGATAATGCCATATGAAATTATATTTCTATCAATCTAATGAAATGCGATCTTAGGAAAGGACAAGAGATAATTCCAAAGAAGCGGATAGTTTCCGGGATCAATTAAATAGTCGAAGTGCAGAATATGTGGAAGAAATACTTTCCCCTTATTTTGGAGCAATTATGCAATTTGTCAAAGAAGAAGAAGCGATGATCGAAAAAGGGCACACGAGAGTTGATATTCAAGAATTCGATGGTAAGAGTTATTTAAATTTAGAGAGAAAATTTGATTTTTTTTATTTTTCCCCATATTAAGTAGAGAAAGTGTTTATTAAAGCTTTTGTGATTTGAATTATTATTATTATTATTATTATGGGAGTTTATAATTATAGACCACATTTTCTATTAATTATTTATTAAAAACATAAATACTGTACTGTACTGCTTATTCTGCAGTCGTTTTCAAGTACTGTGCACTTGCTTCGATTCAAGTGAATTAACCTCTAAGGGACAGTTACATGCATTTTATATACAACGACGTCAGC
Organism: Euborellia annulipes; assembly: GCA_023213315.1. Lineage (NCBI taxonomy): Eukaryota > Metazoa > Arthropoda > Insecta > Dermaptera > Anisolabididae > Euborellia > Euborellia annulipes. The sequence continues at coordinate 139,944 of JAKCPI010028819.1, read as the reverse complement.
GCCATCTACAGTCATTCTTATGAAGTTAGACATAAACTCCACAGTTTGAAGATTGTGTCTAATAGAAATGAATGTAGATGGCGCTGACGTCGTTGTATATAAAATGCACGTAAAGGTCCGTTAGTGGTTAGTTCGCTTGAGTCGGAGCAAGTATACAGAACTTGAAAAACGACTGCAGAATAAGCAGTCGAAACGTTGAACAGTATAATAAATTTTTAATTTTTTTGTCATATAAATTACTTGAACGACATCAAATTAACAGAGTAGAAAACTTCCTTTTGCATTCGAAATAGATTATCAATAATTAAATTAAAAGTTTCTATGATTACTTTGTTTGATTTCAGATAAATCTCTTCAATTGGTGAACGCATTTAACACAACATGGAAGCAATCAATGGAACAACTCAATAAGGAAGTCGCACTCTCATTTTCAAATTTAATAATTGGATCATCATTATTACAGTTAGCTCTCTCGCAATTACTTCAATATTTTCAACGTTTCCATAAAATTCTCTCACCACCAATTCGCAATCAACTTGTAAATAAACATCATATTATAGTAGAAATTAAAAAATATAAAAACACCATCACTGGAATTACATTAAATAATTAAATTTATTACATATACATAATTATTTATTATTTTAGAGATTATGAAATTAAATATTAAATTTAAATCATTCATTTTCTGGATTTTATTTAACCTGTTCTCTATTATAGATTTTACTATTTTTAAAAATAACAATATATTGATATATTTTGTTTAAAGGACCCTGATCTCAATAAAGGCGTATCTGGAAATTATGCTTGTTTTTTGTATTTATATAGGTCTATATATGGGGTGTTTCAAAAAGGTCTAAAAACTGTCTGTCTGTCTGTGAACAAAATATCAAGAAAATAGTTCCTAAAAAAATTAATTGTTATATTTCTAGGTCGATGAGCACTCTCTTTTTATAAGATAACACGTTGAAATGACAGGGGGGGGGGGGCTGGCTTTAATTTACTTTTGGGTGTAATGACGCGTATGACCATTCTAATGGCCAGGCTTTAAGCTGATCGGAATATCTGTAGAAGTATATGACATAAAGAACACTGGCAATAGTAATATAATAGTAATACCAAATTTGTATAGAGAAAAAAAAATGTTATATAAAGAAATTGAAAAGTTGAGTTTTTTTAGAATTCCTAATAATGAAACAAATTCTAGAGAGTAAATTTAAAATTTATTAGTGTTTTTTTATAGAGATTAGAATAAAATATTCATATAATATAAAAATATTTCTTGAACATTATGTAAAAAAATAAAAAGAATTAAATAATAATTCAAAAAAAATCTTGACCCGATCGAAGTTCGACTCAGAAAAGGATAAAAAAAATCATGAGGCAATTTCAATTCATAAACAGGCAATTGAGCAAATTCTGTTTTCGCCGGGCGAGTCACTTCAATAAAATTCACTGAAGCAGTGATCTGGATTTGAGAAACGATCGAAACATCAATTTGATGAGTTCCTAATCGTTGAGCTACTCCAATTATTTTTGCCTGTAGAAAAATAATTTTTTATTAAAACAATTTCTCAAAAAAATTGTTTTTAATTTACCTGAGGATTTGAAAAAGATCCAATACGCGCCCAAACGATATCAAAATGTAGAGTTGTGGTAGGTAATATACATTTTTCACTTTTGATTGGTGGAGAAGGAATTGATGTGAGTTCTCTGATTGGTACCCAATCTCCAGTTTGATGAATTGAAGAATCTCCATAAGAAGCTACAAATCGATCCTCACTCTTGTCAATATCTCCAATAAATAATTTTAAAATGCTAGTGTACATTTCTTGACATGAAGAGATATTTAATGTATTTAAAATACAAGAAACTCGACGATTTTCACCGAAACTTACAGGAATTCTTGATTCTAAATCACAAAATCCTTGAAAATTTGAAGCTGGAAGAGTCAACCAATCATTTGGATTTTGAGAAAGTGCAATGGCTTCTAATTCGTCATCTCCAACGGTGTTAAAAACTTTGTAGCCTGCTAAAATTGGCGCTCCCACTTTATAGCCAGGGGCGCCGCTTCTTTTAAAGAGCGGTTTGTTATTTTGTGCCCAATTAAAATAGACGCTTAGATCTAATTTATGATATTTAAATGAACGAGAAGAGTTCGAAAGCCAGATATATACGGATGCATTAACCAATCCATTGGTTCCATTGTGGTTAAATAAATATACCACCTTTTGAATTATATTCTTACAATATTTATCAAATACAGGTGTTGGAAATTTATTCAGTGATGTACAATTTTCAAGAGAAGTATTCTTTATATTTACGCAGTAGAAAGAATTAATTTTTAGGCACGTTGTGTTAAGACACTAAAAAGAAATAGAAAGGTTACTATAATTCATTATCACGTGTTTATTAAAGCTTTGTGGTTTGTATTATTATTATTATTATGGGAGTTATTAATTATAGCCACATTTTGTATTAATTATTTATTAAAAATATAAATACTGTACGACTGCTTATTCTGCAGTCGTTTTCAAGTAATGTACACTTACTCTGATTCGAGTAGACTAACCTCTAAGGGACCGTTACGTGCATTTTATATACAACGACGTCAGCGCCATCTACAGGTAGCCTGAAAAAATCTAAGACAACCTAACCTTGACTCGCATATCCTGTGGTTCTTATTAAATTCCGATAAATAATTTACACGATTGCGCCATTCGACTTTTTGAGGAATTTTGTTGACGCGCTTCAGCCCTGAGGATGGTCGGATATCTGACCGAATCGTCGGCTTGAAATGACGAATAAACGAAATAAACCTAAACATCGCTCTTTTCTTTATTCATTACTAAAAAAACTTATTCTAACACCATGCTTTTTATGTAAACCCTTGCTTCGATGATTGGGTCTAACTTCAAAAAAATGACTGTAGATGGCGCTGACGTCGTAGTATATAAAATCCGCGTAACGTCTTTTAGAGGTTAGTTCATCCGGGAGCAAGTGAACAGTACTTGAAAACTACTTTAGATTAAGCAGTCAAAACGTTGTACAATATTTATATTTTTAATAAATAATACAAAATGTGGTTTATAATTAAAAACTTCCATAATAATAATAATTCTTTAATTATTTTATGAGTTAAAAAATGTTCTGTTTCAATAGAATGGTGATACTTTCAAACTTTAATGAACATTATAAGATTTGTAGTTTTTTCTAAAAATACCTGAGAAAAATTAAAATTTTCGGTATTTTTCAAAAGATTAGGATTCGATATTAAGAAACGATTGTGGAAATAGCTTTGACTCGCCAACATTTTATCTTTACATGTATCCTGATTTATTAATAGGAAACAAGAATACTCTTTCTCTTCAAGGAAATTAATAGAACTAAAAGTTCGGCAGAAAGCCCCGCCAAATCTTGCAGGCATTTCTGAAAAAATAATTTTATATAACTAATGTGTAATTTGTAAAATATGAAAAGATTATGAGAAGGTTCTTACGTAAAATTTCCAACGTTGTTTTGTTATAAATAGACCAAAGTGGACTTCCAAGTTGATATCTAATTGACGAATTAAAAATTTTTGGAACATCTATTTCATGATCCCATTGATATTGTCTATTCTTTTTGATGAGTTTATCTAATAATTTTTCTTTGCGTATAATCTAGAAATGGTTATTATAATTAATAATAAACTATTCATGCAACCAAAACTTGATTTTTCCTGCCAAAGGCTTAGTATTTTATTTACTTTCCTTGCGTTAGACCATTTGGCACATCTTAACTCTAATTTTAACAAAATAAATTGATTTTCAATACTTACAGGTCTGTTTGGATATTTTAATTGTTTTTTTATATTATCTTTAAAAATGCAAAAAAGACCTTCATTACTCTTAATCATTTTATATTTTGTATTATTTAGATAGATAATTTCAGATTGATAGCAGTATCGATTATCATATATGAATTCAGGAATTTCAAGACATCTTTTAAAAATTTGTCTTTCATGATAAGTGCAGTCTGGGTCACAACAACAATTAATATCGCAAGAATGTATCTAAATAAAAGAAAAAAAATTTAAATATAATTTCGGATAACTATTATCCTTTAAAATAGTAAAATAAGAAAATTTACTTACTATAAGATCACAGGTACAAATATTATCCAAAACCGAGAAAGTTTCTTCTGGCTGCGGTTTTGTACGTTTATTCTTAACAGTTGTTGTTTCAGGAAGTGGGGTTGTGGTACTCGTTGTAATTTGCTTTGTTGTCATCAATTTGGTAATATTTTCTTCATATGTTTCTGTCATATTATCAGTTTCTGTTTGATTAAAATCATCCCAAGTTGTATTTATATTTAGAATATTGGTAGTAAAATATTCAGTTGTTGTTTCACACGTTTGATTAGTTTCATTAAAGCAAAGAGTTGTTTCCGTTTTTACAAAATTAAATGAATAAAATAAAATAAAAATATAAAACAAAGACATTATTATGCCTATGTTAACTTTCTACTCCAAATTTAGAAAAGTTTTTTAAGATAATACTCAATTCTAAATGTACAATGCCCATAGTCTGAGTTTGGAGACGATAGCGATCAGAGCCTGAGAAGACTAAATCTGGAGATTTCAATTGGGAGCCTCCACCCAAAAAATATTGGGTTATAATATCTTTAAAGGAGCCAACTGGTCGCCAAGTCACACAATCAACTTGATGAGTTCCTGGTGAGGTTGGAATATGACAAAATCCATAGCCATAAAGTTCAGTCCTTCCATAAGAATCAAGGTGGTAGACTTGTATATGTATTTTTGGCCAACCTGAAAAAAAAATTTATTATGTAAATTAAGGAGTATTGCTATAATATGAGGCTTATTAATTAAATCATATGTTGTGGGAGTACTCCCTGTTTTAAATAAATAAATAAATTTTTTTCGAGCCGCTTAGAGGCACCAGTCCTCCAGTGGCTAGGTCCAACAAACACAATTTAAAAACAATAACAACAAACAAAACAAAAGGAAAAAAAATAGAAATGTATGCCCATTAACAAACAACATGTTCATACATTTCCATTGAAAGATATAAAAAAAAAGACAACTATCAAAAGTTCCTGGCCAAAACCTTAACAACCTGAACTCTCTACAAGAACTATTCTCTGCGCTCAAGAACTAAATAAAAATTTCACACAACTAGCACATTAGGACTTGACAAAATGTATTATAGATTTAATCATAGGGTTCAGAGTACTATAATCCCAGTATTGACAGACAAACTGTTCCACAAATCAATTCCAGAACCTACAAACGAACGCAAACCTGCATTCTTCAAGAATTTTGGCTGGTGAATTCTCCTCCTATAATAATTTGGTTCCCAAAATCTACTAGTTATCTCCTCCCAACTCCTAATACCTTGATACGCCTTGAAACATTACCTTCAATTTTGTCCACGACCCTCCTTTCTAATAAACTCTCGTATCATCAAAGTAGGCACTACTAAACCTATCATATTTTACAAAAAAACAAACCTAGCCTTCCTCTAAATTAGGCCTCACATAAGTTAAATAGCTTTGGACTCGACTTCACTAGACGTACCCCTCAAAACTCTACCAAACATCCCTAACTTCCTATATGCCTTATTCACTATATAATTTATATTATTATTTATTTTATTTTGACCTAGGGAAGCCGAGATTTTGACTGTAACTACAAACATAAAAATGACTGGACTAACTGTTCTCTTTAGGTAAGTTCCCTAATTAAAATTGCATATCGGAACTACACTTAAAATAGTAATAATGATACCTTGTATGCCTTTAGTTGCAAAATGAATATCGATTGGGTGGCACCAATAAGCTACAGGATCATATTCAGGAGTATCTACTTGAGTTTGTCCTTCTTTGGAACCTGCAATTAATCGCCATCCACCTCCAGCATGAATTCCCCACTTGCAGAAGAGACTAGCGCTTGGAAAATCACTGCCACTAATTAATTGGCCAAAAATATGAACTTCTGCCATGAGATAATTACATGATCATTGTTTTTTTTTATTTTTTTTAACTAATACAAAGCAGATCAAAGTTCTAAACAGGGAATAAACAGGTTCTAAATTAAAATATTTAAATTTTGTTTGGAAATAGGTTGCTAGGCAACGAATTGCTCTCAAAGTGGTGTGAATTTGTTTCCAAAAATTCAATAATAATAAAGAAAATTCTAAAACAAATTTTTTTTAATATACAGAAATATATAATTAAATCCCCAATAATATAAGAAAATTCTAAAATAAAGGATATAATTATAAAAAAATAAAATAATTTCAGAAAAATACGGTACTTGCAAATAATCGTTCGCGAACTAGTTATTTCCTGGAACTAGTCACGGAACTAGTTCAGTTCAATATGTGATAATTTTATAAATATTCACTTTCTTGTTATAATGATTCAGATATTTTAAAATACATTCTTAAGTATGTCTTTTAATAGATTATTATTATTTAATATTTTAAATGAAAGTAAATTAAGAATAAATCTAAATAAAATCAATTTTGTTAGAAAAGATTCTTTTTTCATTCAAAGACATAAAGTGCTAACCAAACAACTTGTCATTCCGAATCTTAATAAAAATTTTATTAAATTGAAATTTCAGAATCAAAGTGATTCCTTCACGAAGGATTTTCCAAAATGTTTATTTCTAGCTGGAATTTTCGGATTTTTCACCAAAGAAAAAGAGGAAGAGAATCCTGTAGTTACTTTATTAAAAAGGAGTGTTTTGCTAATACAGGTATGATTTTTAATATAACTGTTTAAATTAAAATGGTCATTTAATTGAAATGCATTTTTAATAAATTAAGAAAAAAGCAACTGTCAAATTCACCTGATGGCTCCTCCTTGTTAAAGGGATATAAAGGACAAATCATTAGACAAATAGGATTTTTTTTTTGTACGAATAGTTGATTGAGAACTAAAAGAGAAATATACTTATTTTTCCAATTGAATATTTTTATAAAATTGTTTAACTTTGGTTTAATTAAAAGTCAGCTCCACAATCAAGTTGTTTGTTTTTCCCTGAAGACTATAACTACAACTAGTGACCAAGATGATCCACAATCTGATGGAAGAGTTAAAAAAAAGAGCTGAAAAGCCAACTACATGAGAGGCAATTCTCAGGTTAACTTTAAACTATCTATATTTTGGAACTTTATCTTTGCTTCCAACAAGTAGAGGCTCAATTTGAAATTTCAAGAATCACCATTGATCGAGCCAAGTGTAAATATATTATATCGGTCTTGGATAATAATGCACCTATCCTGATGCCGACATCCTCAACAGCCAGATTACAATCCTGTAAAAAACAAATTATAATTCATCGTTGTTCAAGTACGGATGAACCGCGGATCAAGAAAATTTGAACTGACTAGGAGACAAACGACCATCACGGTTAATAAGATCTAAATTATTAGCTGATCCAAAAGCGTGAGAAGATTTAATCAAACAACTAAGGATACAGCGATTATCCGTCTCAGCTGCTATTCTACAAGTTATAGCAACAGATTTTCCAACACTAAAGAGAAATATCTGGTATATAGAGAGAAACAAAATCTACTTGGTAATCATGTTTGACCACAATTACTTATATTGGTCTCAGAACCCCCCACACCCCTCAATTGATTGCTAAACCGCACAGACAACTCTCTAATATTCGTCAAAAAAATATTCGAAACCATGACCGAACTTGGACTATGTAGGTCTTCCTGTAGTTATATTCTGGCAAACAAGTACAGAATGCGCCTTTAAATTACCGAAATTAAGAAAAAATTGTGTGCGGCTAGAGCAGAAAAGTTAAATCACACCTAATAAAAAAAAACCAGGTTTTTTCCAACTCTGATTAGGAAGAAAAACAATTTTATAAAAATATTCAATTAGGGAATAAACATAAATAAGCTTATATAGTAACCAAGGGTTTCAGCTTTTTGTTTGAGATTTTCTCAAGTGGCCACACCCAGAGACCTCCTCGAGTTAGAATAGGGATAGGTTTATTCTAATATTAAATTTGTTTTTCCAGAAAGGTGAATACGAAAAAGCCGAACAAATGCTTCATTTAGCGTTAAAAACAGCCCAAGAGCAGCAAAATTTTGAAGGAGTTACGTATGCCTATGATCTTATGGCCAATTTAGCCTACGATCAAGAACAATATAAAAAAGCGGAGAAATTATTCAAAGCTGTTCTGCAAAGGATTATATCTACTGGAACTCCACAGGATGATATTAAAGTGATTAATATAAGTTTAAAATTAGCAAATATTTATAATGAATTGAATGATGAGAAGGCGTTATCTGGTTATGAGTATTGTTATAATTTATTAAAGAAAAAATATGATGATGGTATTAAAGATGAAGATACTTTGTTCTTATGGGCAATAACTTTACATAATTATGGAAAATTTCTACAGAAGAAAAATTATTGGAAAGATGCTTTAAATATGCTTATAAGAGCTCAAGAGATTTCGTTGAGTCTTTTTGGTAAAAAACATGAGATGAATGCTCTTCTTTTGAATGACATGGGCTCTATTCATTATTTTATGAAAAATTTTGATGAATCTCTTGGCTATTTACAAGAATCGCTTGAAATTTCAAATCATGTTTCCGAAGAAATGCCGGAAAAAGCTGAAATATTAATGAATATATCTTTAGTATTTAAAGAAAAGAAATTAAATAAACAAGCAATGATCTATTGCAAACAAGCTTTACAAGTAGCGAAAAAATTTAAAAATGAAAAAGTAATAATAGAAGCCACAAAGGTTCTTGATGAACTAAGAAATACAATTAAAATTTAAAACAAAAATTTAAACAGGAATTAATTTTTCAACTTTTAAATTCTGACAAATAATTTTATTTTTTTATTTGTTTAAGGCCTTTCTCGGCATCTAAGACCATTTTGACCCCGTCCCAATTTATTTCAAATTGATTTGTAGCCATGGGTCATGGGCTGATAAATAAATTATTATGTAGATAAAGTTGCTGTGCACAAATAGAAAACTCCTTTCTTTTTCTCCAATAAATTAAGCAAAAACGGCTTTGTATAATATTAATATATATATACACAGGGGCGCCGGAACGAATTTGAATCAGGGGGGGGGGGGGGCAAAAAATTTTTTTTAGAAAATTAAAATAATTTAATATGTTCAAATAGTATAAAACAAAAACAAATTTACTATAAAACTTTAAAAATTTTAAATAAAATCACACTTTTAATAAAATTAAAATTTTAAAAAATTTAGTAGTGATTTTTCAAAAACTTTTGGAAAAAATGTGGAAAAAAATGAATTTTTACTCTTTTAATTTTTTTTAATTTAGAAGATTTTATTTTTCAAAAGTAAAAATATATCATTTTTAAAAATAAATGAAATAAAAAAAGAAATTTTGCCCCCCTCTGCCCCCCCCCCCCCAGTTCCGGCGCCTATGTATATACATATATATATTAATCGTTTAATTCAGATAAATTTAAAAAATGTAAAAAGAAATTTGTAAATATTATTTATGTACATATAGTTATAAAGATTTTTTCTAGTCGCACAGAATACAACTTTATCTTTCCTATGAAGTGCAATAGTAAAGTGTACTTCAAAAGAGTTCAAGGAGAATATACATTTTAAAAGATCATCTAAAAAATAATTGATTTTTGAATTTTAATCAAATTCGTTGGAGCGAATTTTGAGAAAATCTAAAAAAACTGAAAAAGTGCATCAGTAAAGTACTTGTACTCTTTGGCAGATTTTGTTCAAAAGCTTCGTGTCATGTCTCAGGAAGGTGCCTAACTTAATAATATGAAATATCAACTTCCTAGCTCTTTTCTTTCTTGAGATATTTTGTTCACAGACAGACATATTATGTTGTATCACAGACCATGTTACGAAAACCACTTTTTTGGTCTCAGGGTACCTCAAACGAAAAGAGCTAGGAAGTTGAAATTTTATATTTAAGTTAGGGACCCTCCCCCCTGGGACGTGACACGAAGCTTTTGAACAAAATCGGACAAAGAGTACTAGTACTTTACTGATGTACTTTTTCAGTTTTTTTCGATTTTCTCAAAATTCGCTCTAACGATTTTGATTAAAATTCAAAAATCAATTATTTTTTAGATGTTGTTTAAAATGTATATTCTCTTTTTGTCCTGAAAATTGTTTGAAGCACATTTTACTCTTGTGCTTCATAGGAAAGATAAGAGAAATGGTTGCCATGGTAATAAAATATAAATATTTTCCCATGTTTATAAATTTTATATCTTGAATTCTAATATATCGGCAGAAACTAAATATATCCCGACACAAAAAAATCTGGTGTGATAAGAACAGAAAACAACTTTCTCTTACCTTCGGTAATCGAAAGTTGTGTGCTGTGCGACTATCACACCAGATTTTTTAGATATTTCATTTGAAAGTGGGTTGATTTATTTATTTTTTTTCGCTCCTAAGTATACGTGTATACTCTTGTAAATACTAATAAAATTTAAATAAAGATAGACTTAAAATATTTTTTTAAAACCTCCTTTCACTATCCCCTTAAGATAAATATTTTCGTAAGAGGTTCAAATAAATAAAAAATATTTTCGTATATGAAAAATATATTATATAAAACAAAATATATTTAATAATATCAATAATACTACAAATATTAACGTATAAATTAATATCTTATGACTAGATATATATATAAAAAATCAAAAGATAAAATCTTAAAACATACTCTATAAAATATATAAATATATATATAATCTTAATAATAGAATATGCAAGAAGAAATTGAGATTTTAAGATAATTTTAAAATTAAAATATATAATTTAATAGCAAATATTTTGTTACTATGGAGTTTTGTAAAAAAATAGCTTGTGATGCTATAGATATATAGAACTCAATGATTTAGTCTCGATCTCTGGAAGGAACGTTCACTGTAATGTAAAGAAGTTCTGGTTACGTTAAGAAGTGCTTTGTTGGATGAAAAGACCAATGGTGGAAATATTGGGTGATTGCATAAATTCGATTAGATTTTATTAATCAAGAAGAAGGACCTTAGTTTTTTTTTTAAATAATTCGTAAGGTTTTTGGATAGTTTCCTCAGACTTCAGATTTTGCCAATCATATCACTTGGTCCGAGCCGATCATAAAAAGTATCTTTATTACTGTAAATGCACTTTTTTGATATCTGTTTTAAAAATTTCTTCTACCCACAAATCGATTAATATGAACGATAGTAGGGGCCAAAGATAGTCGGTGTATGCAATATATCCGAAACAAAAACGCCATAGGTTCGCCTTTTAGCGTCATTTACAAAATCGGACACGAAAATATGCAATCATGTAATAGAAATATATTTGATTACGAAGGAAAACGAATAGGTATAAGATGGAAGTAATTTCAGGAAGCCGATAGATGGTTATAGACTGGAGAACCAACACCCAGTTACAACCATAATTCCGATAATTTTTTCTAATTTCCTATTTTGTTATTACATTAAGCCACAAAAATATTTGGTAGCTTACAAAAGAATATTATTAGTAGCTTATTTAAAAAAATCTCGTGTGACTGGCAGCACAGTACGCAACTTTCTTTTAGAATGAGAGGTCGAGAAATGGGTAAAACCCTACCGTGACTCCCGGTTTATTGATCTCATTTTACATAATATAATGTATAGATACTTTTTTGCCAAGAGGGAAGTTCACAAGCGAGAGCAACTTGTGGGTATTATATATTGTGTAATGAGCCGCCAACAACCGCGAGATCGGGTCTTTTCCTTTCAAACGATTAGACAGCACGAAGCAGTTCGGAACTGTGCTATAAAAGTGACGATAAGACGCCGCATTGGAAAGGATCGCGCCACTCAATCCGCCTACTACCTCACAGTCCGCCGCGGCGGACGGAAACTTCAAGCGGGTCGCAACGCGTCCACAATCATCTCCAAAACACTATACCCCCATCGAGTCATCATTACTGATTGATCACCATCGACTGAAATTTGTGTGATGTGCTATCACAAAAAGTGTTGAAAGAATGAAACGAACATTAAGAAAAACGAGTTTTTTTTTTTTGAAGATAGAAGAAAAGAATACGAAGTAATGAAAATGAAAATATGAAGAAAAACGAGTTTTTTTTTTTGAAGAAATGAATATGAAGTAATGAATATGAAGCGAATATGAAAAAAAAGTGTTGAAATAATGAAACGAACATTAAGAAAAACGAGTTTTTTTTTATGTAACTCAAGTATTGTAATTGTTGTAAGGGCAAAAAAGCCATGGCAGCTGTACGCCCTAATATATTAATAAATAAATATCACACCAAATTTTTCGTGACATTAATTTACGTGGTTTCGGATAAACAATCAGATCATTCTTAAGGATTTTTTATTTTCATATTTAATTTTAAAACGTTCAATTTGTTTAAAAAGGAAACTCAATTGGAAACATCACTTAGGTCTTTTAACTTAGTAAAACGTTTTGGGAGAGATGCGAAATAGCAAAGTTTCAGACGGGAAAGAAAATGGTTAGGAACTCGGAGAGAAAATTTAAGAACGCTTGTTGAGGTTATGTTTGAATGATTAAAGATTGATTTGGAAAAAAAAATAGAATAGTATCAGGAAGATTGTTGGGAACACGGGATAGTATTAATACTGACTAATTATAATTCACAAGTTTTATTCCATAGGGTTGACGAGACAATAGCTCTATTTTCTTCTTGTGATTTTTTGTTCACACACACAAACAGACAGAAACCCTCAAAACACGGATTTCCTTCAAAATCTTGACATCAAATTTTTGACACGATTGCAATACTTTATCTCTTTATATATATTACATATATAAAAAACTGTTCTAGTCTATCCTCTGATAAATATCTTAAAAACTAAATAAATATATCTTTGTTAAAAAAAAATAAGTTAAAATCAATGAGTTTGTAAACCCATTCTCTTAAGGAACGATTTGGCCCATGTGATATTTAGTTTAATCGAGCCTCCATTTTCTTCTAATAATGAAGGATCTTGTTGCTTAAGTATTTGATGCGCAGTTGCTATAGCTAAAAATGCAGAAGGCTTTTCCCCCTGATCAATTAAAACTTTAATACAATCTTTGACTAAATTGTCATATTTTCCAAGTCTCATTGGTCGTCCTCTTGGACAATATTCTAAAGCATCAAAATTTGAATTGCCATTTTCTTTTTTGGCCAAATATTTATCCTTAAGTCCTCGAATTGTACTTGCTGGAATCGTATATCCAAGTAATTTTCGAAAATGTAAAAAAGTTTGTTTGGTTCCATGTTCAGCGGCATAACGTCCGATTTCTGCTCTTAATTCAGGAGTATAAACTGAATAAACTTGTCTCGCTGCTCTTTTTGATTTACTTGTTTTTCCTTTAGTTTCCAATTTTTCTTCTGTTTTTTTAGGATCTTCCTTTGTCTGGGATTCTATAATAGCTATCGAAGAAGGATTTGGATTTTCAGAAGTTGTTTCTAAAGTAGATTGTTGTAAAAATATAATATTATTATCACCCCGCGTTTCAAAAGAATTTTCAGCTAAATTTGCATTATTTGTTGTTAGAGACGGGGCCATAACTAGAACATTACATTGCTCTGATGGGCCGATTAAGTCCCCTGTAAGAGATGTTATTTGAGAAAAATTGTACGTGTTGGAGAAAATTGACGATTCTGGCGGATATGACTCGAAAGTTGAATTGATATCAATATTTGAATTTGTAAAAGCGATATTAATATTTTCAGAAGGAACGATATTTAGATTATTTATAATTTCTGGGGCTTGCAAAGTTTCTGTACTCAAGCTATTTTGATTTTTCGGTTTTTGTTTTTTTTGTTGATCAACCTTTTGATTAGGCAGACAAACCAACGTACCTCTATGTTTATCCATATACATTTTTCTAAATCTTCTAACAGCGCTAAGTGTTATTTTAAAAGGTAATTTATTTCTAAAATGTTCCAACGCCTCAACTACGCTGGTACGACACGCATATTCTCCAATTTTCTCTTTTAATTCTGTATTATAAATAATTTTTGTTTTTTCATTTTTATTTTGACTTACACTTTCAGAAGTTGTTTGTGTTTCTTGAGTTGTCTTTTTATTACGATATAAATATGAATCAATATATCGAGTAACGTGACATCTTTTAATTACCCGATTAAGGAGATCCGAATAATGTTTCGCTGCACTTTCAGAGCCGTAATGAAGAGCATATTGCGCAATTTCATCTCTTTGGGTTAAAGATATAGCACTATAATTTATATGGGCATTAAGGATATTTCTTACAGTAGATTCACTTATAGGAATTCCAAGAATTTTAGAGAAATGCTTACAAGTTTTTCGACTGCCATGTTCAAAGCAGTATTTAGCAATTTTTTCTCTAATATCGATTGAATATTTATGATATTTCCCTCTAAATCTTCTTTCGTCTTTTGTCGTTTCTAAAATTTGTTTAACAGCGCTTACCGCAGAACTTTTGACGTCGGTGTTTTCCGTTGTGGATTCACTGCGGCCTTGATTTCTATTTATCAAAGACATCAGTTTGTCTAATCTTGAAAGGCCACCTAAAATTCAAAATATATTTTAAAAAATTTCTTTAAAAAAAGTATTAAGTTAATATTAATATTAGAAATAAAATTTATAAGATACCTGCTCTAAAAACACTTTCATAATTTTTTCTAAATTTCGAAATCGCTTTCACTTTTGCTTTTCTTTGTAATTTATTTGATTTTGCATTATCTTCTTGAGGCCTAAAATTTAATTCAGTGAAATCGACAGTGCTATAAGCCTCGGATTCATTAACATTTTCATCTTCTGATCGTTGTTCTTCAGAATTTTTGTCAAGTTTATGCCTATTTTTATGAACTCTTAAAGTGAGATTAGATGAAAATTCAAGATTACAACGATCGCACTAAAAAAAAAGATAAACAAGTTGAGAATTAGCACATTGAATTTTTAGTCCAAAATTACTGAGGCATTTTAAAGTATTTTTTATGCGGTTTTTTTTTTTAATGGTTTAAATTCTTGAGCATTTTACATAATAGAATGTTTTTTTTTTTTTTAATTACGTTTAATTATTTAATATTTTTTTTATTATATTTATTAAAAATGCAAAAAACATTATATTATGAAAAGTTATTTTTTTTAAATCTAAAAATGTAAAAATCATTAATATCCAACCTATAATAATTAAATAAAGTGATGACCAAGTCAAAAAAATAAATTTCGTATTTATTTAGAATTAACGGCCAAATAGTTCAGCTCTCTTGCAAAAGATGGTAGGCTAGTCTAACAGCCAGCATTATAAGATGACTTATAAGCCTATATTTATATATTTTTATGCTGTTATAAATGATATATAATAAATAATAATATTTATAAACTATTCATTATTAAAAGATCAACAAAAATCAATCAAATTAATGAGATTAAATATAGCCCTACCATCCTGCCATCTTTTGGCACAAATTTTCGTAATAGTTAGACTTTTTAGCTAACTTTTTAAAGACCTCTAACGCCATCTTATCGTCAAAAACATGCGAACAGCTTTGTCTCCATAAGCCACTTGAAAACAAAAAAAAATTTGATTACCTGAAATTTTTGAAGTGTCTTTTTAGAAGAATTTTTTGAAAGATTTCCCTCTGTTTCATTATAAGGCAAACGTTTATACATCCGTAAAAATGGAGAACCCAAACTATTTGTCGTAAAAGTACAACAGTAAGCAAAAACAAAATGTTTCAATTTTTCATCCCATTTAGAATCAGAATCATTAACAAAATTTTGTAATAAATCCACAGCCCATTGGCATTTAGTCTCACAAGTTTCGACATTAAATATATTTAAATCCACAACAAAATGGGCCAAAAAATCATTTAAATCAGATAATAATGCTTTAAAAGCGATATCTATATCTTCTACTAATTTTTCTGATGTGCCACAAATATGTAGTTTTGTAAATCCTATTAATGTAAATGTTTCATAAATAAATGCAGCAATACTCGGAGCGAGATTATCACTTGATAAAGGCCGAGCTGAAATCCATTCCGTTGTTGGATCAATTAACGCCACAATATATTCATTTTGAGATTGTGTGGGAGTGAATGGTCCAAGAAGTAGAAGTTCTATTTCTCTCCATACTTTACTTAATCCAGAGTCTAATAGTTCATTTTTTAAAGGCGGTGTTTGTGTTTTGTTTGATTCTTGATTCAGACAATGTTCACAATTTTTTATAAATGTGTTTATATCCGATTGCATTGTCTCCCAAAAATAATTCATTTTTAAAAATTCAATCATTTCTTTTTCATTTCGGTGTTTACCTATAAAAAAAATAATTTATTAGAATATTGAAATCTCCTAGAAAGGAATTAGACTTTCAAGTCTATTCTCTAAGCAAAAACGTTAACTTTAATCGGCGTTAATTCATTTTAACACCTCTTTGCCTCAAATCGCTATTCTGTAAGCAAAAAATTTAACGCCAAAGCGTTAGAGAATAGCGCTGATGTTATTACTTTACTTTTTAACTCTCAATTTATGATGTTAATTTTAACGTCTGTTTTTAGAGATGTTTTTATCAGCAGGATTGTAAAAGAAAAAGTAAAAAATGGAAAGAGAAATTCAAGATTTTGTGGGTTAATGGGATCAGATCTATAGGGTCTCAAATTCCTTTTCATCTTATTAGTATTATTCTTTGTAGCGAGACCATTTGGATTTTACATTTCCTAGGTTTTTTGTGCAATAATAGCGAATGAACAGGCGCGTTGTCATGGTTAAACAACTTCTTCCCTCTTCGCATATTATTGAACAAAAAACGCCGTGAGGGTCATCTCCCACAGGCGCTGTACTCTACAGATTTAACCTCTCCAGATTTTTTCTGTTTCTGAAAATTAAGATACCCTTGAATTTGACTCGACTGACGAAATTAAAAGAAAAAACATAAGAGGACCTGAACAACATTCCAGAAGATGGGTTCTCAAGGTCTTTCTAATAGTGGAAGTGGCTGTCGAAAAATTATATAGTAGCATAGCAAGGGAAGTATTTTTTTAAGAGGGCGAAGGTTTTTAAAAAAATCAGTCCTGGAACTTTTTGATAGCTCCTTCTACAGTAAGGGCAATATTAAAGTTTACCATGTGATTATTTCATTGTTTTTTTTTTTTTTTTTTTTTTTTTTAATATGAAATATTTGTTTCCTTGTTTCAAACGTAGAAGAGAATATCAATAAAGATTTTGATCTTATTTTATTAAAACTCTCTCTGGATCAGCCAAATTATATTTGTGACGCCTCTACAATAAATCACATGAGAAAAATCATGGGTGTGCTTTAATTGGCCCTCACTGCATATATATATATATATATATATTTGCATTTTTAAAAATTCTGTAAAAGGGGGGACCTTAGACTTCCCTAACTATACACCTTTGTTGAAAAAATGAATTTTCAATTCTCTTAAGCATTCCTGCTCAAAATTAGCAACTAAATAAATAATAATTATATTGAAGTTATGGAAGAAAACGGGTAAAGCTCAAAAACTGCTTGTTTAATGAAAAAATCTAATGAATATTCTATCAAATTTTATTAATAATTTTAATTAAAGTGATTTATGTTCTCTGCCTCACTTTAAAAAACAAAAAATTAAGAGCTACTCTTTCTGGATCAGCCAAATCATATATGTTACACTGCTACAATAAAATTTAATTCACTTAAAATTTTTTTGAGTTGTACCGATTTTCTTCAAAAAAAGCTATGATTTAAAAAAATTTTCTAAAATTACCTGAATGAGTTACAACGTGACCGCTATCCAAAAGAGTTTTTTGATCTTTTTTACTAATAATAACTTTTTTAGGATGTTTCCCATGATATAATATACCATTTGTAACCGAATACTTTTTGCTTCGACGTCTAAGTGACTTTTTATATCTTGAAGTAACTCCTTCTGGATATATATTCGATAAAAGATAATTATAAATTTCATTATAATATAGCACTGAAGGTTCTTCGATTGATATTTGATCCCCGTCTATCGTATTAGAAATCGTTTCTTGAGAATCTTGATGAGCAATTTTAGGATTTTGGTAGGCAATTTGAGAAACTTGGTCCGCAATATGAGGATCTTGATCAGCAATTTCAGGAACTTGGTCAGCAATTTGAGGATCTTGGTCGGCAATATGTGGATCTAGGTCGGCAATTTGAGGATTCTTTTCTGATGGTTCCTAAAAAAACAAATTTTTAAAGTTTCTCTCAAGCCACTAATCTTTAGTGATCGGACTATTTAGTATAAACTTTTGTAACAAATAACAAATAGCAATACAACTCAATTGGTAATGGGACAGACTAATCTATCATTTTTTGTTTTTTTAAACCGAAAACTAGACAAGACTATTGTATCTTCCTTTAAGCTCGAGAATACTTGTCGGTATTTGGAGCAGATGGTACGCTGTAGGGGGTAATAAAAAAATTTTTTGGTTTGGCTTTTATTCGGGAAACTTAATTTTGGCCGTTAAGTTTCCCAAATAAAAGCCAAACCAAAAAATTTGTCTTTTATTACCCCCTACAGCGTACCAACTGCTCCAAATACCGACAAGTAATCTCGAGCTTAAAGGAAGATAATCTATCATTGTCGGTCACACAAATTTAAATTTGTATATTCTGCCCTTTTTAACTTTGATGGTAGGTTGCTGTTGTCATTTGGGCAAGTCAGCTGTTCGTAATAAACGTACCATCAAGAGAAAGATATTGACAACTTCCTCCTTCTACCTGAATTTAGAGCCTTTTGAGGTATGTATACAGGGCCGTAACTAGGCAGATACAACAGATACACGGTGCACCTGATGCATCTGCCTAGTTACGGCCCTTATCATACCTCAAAACTAAATTCAGGTAGAAGTGGGGTTGTCCAATATCTTTCTCTTGATGGTACCATCTATTGCAATAGTATTGAGACTAAAACCCGGTAGTTAGGCAGCCCAAATGGCACACGCTCACTAAACATTTTTCTGATTAAAACATATCTTGAAATTAAAAAGTTATATTTTCGTAATTCTTTTGTTAAAAATGGTTGTTCAGCCTAATGTCAGCTTTGAAAAAGGTATTTCTCACACAGACAAGCTGCCCTCTGGGTTGCCCAACTACCGGGCTTTAGTCTCAATACTATTGCAAGAGATGGTACCATTCTCAGAGCAGTGATTATTCGGTTATCAGTTACTCGGTGGTTTCAGCGAAGGTTCTGCGGGTCATTTAGTTTAAAAATGACTAGGATAATGTTGACGTGATTTAGTCCAAAAACTCTGGACACAGAATAGCTCAGATTTGAATCCTTTGGACTATTTCGTTAGTAAATGAGTGATCAACAAATCGATGTCAAAGTGACATATCTCCAAGACGGCAACGTTCGCAAATATGGCAAGAAACCATTGCAAAGTGTACCGCTTTAGTTCAAGGATTGAAGCAATTAACGATGTAAAAGCGGGTTGATATAGAATAGTTTTATTCTAAATTGAATAAAAGATTTTTATGTAATTCTTATATTTTGATAAAAAATTATGTCGAAACCAATCGTTTATTTTATCTGGACTTTGATGGCGAACTATGTATATATAAAATGAAAATTTATTTTAAAAACTATATCGAATTAATGGGTTTATACCTTATTTTGAACAGGAAGAGTTGAAATGGTAGAAATATTATTCTCTTGAATAGAAACTGTTTCTTTTGGATAATTAACGAGAGCTTGTAATGTTTCTTGATCACATTGCACTGGAATTTCTATTATATTTGTTGTTTCTGTTCCCAAAGTAGTAGTTGGATTATCTGGTAATGCTATAGTATAAATGCAATCGCCTTTTAAAATTTGCTCGCCAACTAAAAATTTGAACAATATTTAAGTAAAAAGCATTGGAAAAAGAAATTTGATCATACCTTCAGAATAATTCTCGACGCTAATAATTGGGACTATGAGACCGTAATCCAAAGGGATCTCCATTTGAAAATAATATTAAGAAATTATTAGAAATGAAAGAAAATCGGAGAGAATAGGCTAGCATATGTCCATTTATAATCAATTCTTCACAAAAGTCAATCATAATATGTAAATATTACTATAAAGAATTAATATTAAAACTAGATATCGACTTCTTCATTTTAAATAATATTACTAACATTTTATAATTAGTAATTATTTTAATATCAAGGTAAATATTTTATAATGTAGAGAGCAGATAGGGAGAAAAATGTGCAGCCGAACAAAGCCGAGGAAATTCGAATACATTTTCGGCGGAATTTTTCAAACAGAAAAAATTTAGGTTATATACAAAACATGTGGGGCTTGTAAACAAAATGTTTCTTTTTTTTTGTCCGTCCTGTAAACAAGGGGGGAGGGGGGGTAAAGGGGATAATTACCCCCCCCCCGGGATTTAAGAAAATTTTTTTTTGAAATAAAAATTTAAAAATTAATACTTAAAAATTTGATTTGTATATATATTCTGGTAAACAAGTACAGAATGTACCTTTAAATCTGCTTTAAATTACCGAAAGTAAGAGGCGGGGGGGGGGGATAATTACCCCCCCCCGGGATTTAAGAAAAATTTTTTTTGAAATAAAAATTTAAAAATTAATACTTAAAAATTTGATTTGTATATATATTCTGGTAAACAAGTACAGAATGTACCTTTAAATCTGCTTTAAATTACCGAAAGTAAGAGAAAGTCGTGTGCTGTGCGGCCAGTCCCACCAGATTACCCCCTCCCCCTGCCCCAAGAAACTCCTCTGGATCCACTCTTGCCTGTAAACTATTGAAATTGTCGATAGCAGGTATTGTCAAGTAGTGGCGTCATTTCAACTTTTTCTTGGGGGAGGCAAATTCCCCCCCCCCCCCCCCCCAAATGACGCCACTGTTGTCCAGATGATGAATAAAAATTTAATATTTATTTTGAAAAATAACAAATAAACAAAAAATAATAATGTTTACTCCTTTGTATATTTATATCATTTATGTCTTATATTTTGGAACTATTCTTCTCTTGGTGAATTCTGGTTTAAGGTAATCTCTAATCATTAATTAATATTTTATTTAATATTAAATAGATAATATAGTTTTTGCAGCTCATCAAATAAATCCCCTAAAAGTATTGAAGAGAAGAATAAAAAAGTGGCAATGCTACGCCCTTTAAGATCATCAAGTACATATTCTCAAATCAGAAAAACTAATCATAGGAGATGCTGCTCTACATCTAAAAGTTGTCCACCTTCAGAAATGGCATATTGGACAAAAGATATTTCCAAAAAAACAAAAAATATTTACAATTAACAATTTAAAAATGTGCAAATAAATCGTAATTTATTCAAAAACAATCACTAAAAGTTGTTGATAACTTAATTTTAATAGATGAAAAA
Organism: Euborellia annulipes; assembly: GCA_023213315.1. NCBI lineage: Eukaryota > Metazoa > Arthropoda > Insecta > Dermaptera > Anisolabididae > Euborellia > Euborellia annulipes. Next base: position 118,556 of record JAKCPI010028819.1, on the reverse strand, counting down.
AAGAATTTAGTAAATTTTTATAAAACAACGCGAACAGATTGACCTTCCAATGTCCAGATCCATGCGACTTATATATGGGTGTGGGCGTCTGCAAAGTGTTTATATCTACACTATTTAATTGTTGAAATAAGTAAGAAATAGCCCTTGACCTATGGCTCAGAAGTAGATTCAGATACCAAAGTTCTAGGGTTTGCATACCGACCCAAACCACAATCATTCCCACCCAATTGAAATAATTGACCTAAAATTGTTTCATGGCAAAGGGAAGCCTTGCTTGGGCAAAAATTTGACATTTCAAGTTAAACTGACCAAATTGTATAGTGTAACAAAAACGGGACATTGTAAGGTCAAAAACGGGACGGTGTTATATATACATAGCATACAAAAAAAAAGTAAAAATTCCTTCTAATTCTTAAGTCTTGAAATAATATGAATTCATAAAAAAGTCAGATGATTAAAAAAATGTATTATTAGGCCTATATAAACATATTAATTCTACAAACAATAATAGTGTAGACAGAACCGATACAAAAATTTAGTTAGACATAGAGGGGTGTGTTTTGGTTTTACGAATTCCTTAGCATAAAGTCTTACGAGAAATAAATAAGACGCGGTTCAGTTTTTTTACAAAAACCAATAATTTGTTAAAAACCGGACAAAATTAACATTTTTATTAAAACGACGGTACAGCCAAGAAATATTTAAAAAAACGGTACTGTCCCGTTCAAATGGCCACCCTATTTCAAGTCCTATTCCCTCCCCCCTCCCGGGCCGAAACAAATTTTTTGGGGAAAAATAAATTTCCCCCCCCCTTAAAATTTTAAAAAAAATAAAATTTATTTTTCCTTTTTTTTTTTTTTTTTTTTTTTTTTCCCCCCCCCCCCCCCCGGCCCCCCGCGCCCGCACCCCCCCCCCCCCCCCCTAGATCCGGCCCTGTCTCACTCTAATATATATATATATATAATAAGACTTCACGTCTTTTTTATCATTAACAATGTTTTATCGTCTTGAAAGGCATTATTAAATTCAAAATGAGCGGTATAATAGCGCGTGATGTTATCTTATCTTTTTCAAATGACGTTAGTTTCACTCGGATATAAGATTAAATACAAATTTCTATCCTTTTACAGATCCATTCATTTCTCATCTTTTCTCAGCAAGGGGCAAACTTCATTTAATTCCATTCTAACGCAACAATCATAATGGTTAGAACAATTCGATTATTAAATAGAACCTGTAAAAATACAAATCTCTTACAAAATTTCTATCGAACAAGGTAATTATAATTAAATATGTTTTCTTTTTTTTTCTCACTATCTTATATTAAGAAAAGTTCAAGGGCACCTTGAAGTCACTCAAAAGAATGCCCGAATTTATTAATTTATATTTTATTATTTTACAGTTCAGTATGGGCGAAAGTAGAAATGGGACCGCCTGATGCAATCTTAGGCGTTACAGAAGCATTTTTAAAAGATAAAAATCCAAATAAAATTAATTTAGGTGTCGGTGCGTACCGGGACGATAATGGAAAACCATTTGTCCTTCCAACAGTTAGAAAAGTAAATTTTATAAAAGAAAATACAGGTATTTATTAAACAAATTGAGTGAGTAATCTTAATAATTTTTATTTTCCAGGCACAAGAAAAAATTAGAGAGAAAAATATGGATTTGGAATATTTTCCAATAGGAGGAAAAAAAGAATTTGCCGATTTGGTTATCAAATTAGCTCTTGGGGAAGATAGTCCGGTGATTAAAAATAAGCAAGTGAGTGAATCTAAATCTCACATATTTTTATTAAAAACGACCGAGCTGGGTCATTTCGGAACATATATATAATATGGTTAAATCAATTTTATTTGAAGCGAACTGAACAACATATGCTGTTTAGATAAGCCATCCATCTGGAAGCTCCTGAAACTTTTATCTAGATCTTCAATTAATCAAAATCAAATCAAAATCTTTCTTAATTTAATTAAAGCAGTGGCGGACATCCAAAGGGAAGGCTCTTCTCCCCCTAGGAATTTTATAAACTTCATATTCATGTCGAGCTCATCTATACCAACATATTGATTGAATAGACATGTTGGAAAATTTGCAAAACACCCGTTGCTTGTACTAAAGAAGATTTCATCACACAATGGGATCCAAGAGTGGATACAAGGGGAATGGGTAAAGGGGATAATCCCCCCCCCCCCCCGAGATTTGAGACAAAAAATTTTCTTGGAAATTATATGTTATTTTTAATATAAAATTTTAAAAATTAATACCTAAAAATTTGATTTGTATATATATTCTGGTAAACAAGTACAGAATGCAACTTTAAATTACCGAAAGTTGAGTGTTGTGCGACCAATCACACCAGATTATACCCTTCCTTGGATTTCTGGACCTTGAGGGAATCGAAATATCAAAAAAATAAAATGATAAAGCGCAAATTATATTTTTTTTTTCTAGCCATCCATATGAAAATTAATCTTTCCTATGGCAACATTATGAATTAAGTTTTGTTTAGACAAAAAAATCTTGCCATTGTCCATTTAGAAAAATTTTTATATAAATTCCAATCCTTATTATTTATTTATTTCTCCACAAATAAGGAATTTACTCTGAAGGTGGAAACTAGGATAGTCGTCAGGGGATAAAATACTTTCCTCCCCACACATTATATGCGAAAAGTTTGTTTCTTCTACCATAAATCAAAATGTACTCAGGACCGGGCACTATTTCAAATTCTGTAATTGAAATACATATTGTATTATACCTGAATTCTAAGTATTTTGTATTTCAAATACTGATTTTGAGTATTTTGTCCGGCCCTGAATGTACTAAAATATATTTTATCTAATAAGTAATCTAAATTGAAAAAGGGTTGGAAAAACAAAATTTTTCATCTCATCATTGATTACAATCATTTTGTTTTCAGAATGTAACTGTACAAGGCATTTCTGGAACAGGGTCTCTTCGAATTGGAGCTGAAACCTTAAATAAATGGTATCCTGACTGCAAGACAATTTACCTGCCATCTCCATCATGGGGAAATCATACACCCCTTTTCAAACATGCTGGATTAACTGTTAAATCTTATCGATATTATAATGCAGCCAACTGTGACTATGATTTCACAGGCGCACTCGAGGATATTTCGGTTAGTAGATTATTTTTTATAATTCTTTTATCAAATATTTTAATTAATTAATTTTGATTATATATATCGTTTTTCACCTTGAAATTAATTTTATTCTCTTATCTTTATATTAGCTAATGTATTCAAGTATTTTTTTTTAAATTGACCTTGTATTTTATATTCATATTTTGTTGAAAAAAACTTTTTTTTTTTTATATTTAGAAAATCCCCGAAGGTTCTATTATCCTTCTACACGCTTGCGCCCATAATCCAACTGGAGTTGATCCAAATAAAGAGCAATGGAAAGAATTATCTGCTGTAATTAAAAAACGAAAACTTTTGCCTTTTTTTGATATGGCCTATCAAGGATTTGCTTCAGGTTTGTTATTTCTTCATTATCAATAAGATCTTGGTAAAAACTGGTTTAAATTTTCATCATTTGGATTCAAGCTTATCTCTTGCTGACCTTTCACTTGAACCACAGTAGTAATTTTTTCTCTATTATTAAAGAGTTATATAAATTATTACGCCAATTGAGAAAAAAATTTCTATTACTAAAATTGATTTATTAACAAGTAACAAAAATATAACAAAAAACTTAAAAAAAATGCTTTTATTTAAATAACTAAAAAGAGAGAATAATTTAATTGTTTAATTGTTTTTGTTAAAATTGTTGAATTATGACTTAAAATAAAAGCATGGGGCGCTCATTGATATCTTAAGGAATTGTCTCGGAATCCTTTCAAAGCGCCCACGCTTTTATTTTATGTCATAAATATTCAATAATTTAAACAAAAACAATTAAATTATTTCTCTCTTTTTAGTTCTATTTAAATAAAAGCATTTTTTTTTAAGATACAGTGGATTATATAGTATGCTGGGATGAGTAAAGTAATGGATGGGGTTGGAGAATAATTAACCAGTCGCTCCACCAGACGTTCTTTATTTAGCATATATTTCGATGCACCACCAGACATGCATCATCTTCAGTGAGGATGTAAAAGGTTGGCTTGGTCCAATTGTTTTAAATGCCTTAGGCCTTAGCTATAGCCCAGTTTTAACATCCTGCAACATCGCTGCACTGAAGATGATGCATGTCATGTGCATTGAAATATCTGCTAAATAAAGGACGTCAGGTGGAACGATAAACTGCTGGTTAATTATTTTCCTACCCCATTATTAAAAAAGGAATTGACCGGTAAATATCAAATTTCAAATTTCTAGCTCATCGGGTAGTGTCGAAAATTGACTAATTCGCGTGAGGCTTCAAATAAAGTACCACATTAGTTTGGCCTATTTTGGTGAAATTAAAAATTATTAATTATCATAAAAAATAACCCGTAAATATCAAATTTCAGAACTATAGCTGATCGGGAAGTTTTTTAAAAAGTGACTAATTCGCGTAGGGTTTCATATAAAGTACCACATTAGTTTGACCTATTTTGGTCTAATTTCCAAATGTGGTGTTGTCATATGAAATTACCCAAAATACAAAGTTACAGCCCTTTAGTTTATCGGAAAGTGTCTTAAAAAAAAAAGACTACTAAATGTTGGTGATCTTGAAAGGGTAAGTTAAATAAAAGCATTTAATAAAGAAGACATTTCAGTCCCTTCTGACATTTTTCAGTTTTTATTTTTATCATACATTTTTAAAAATTTGGAATGGAACTGATCATTGAAAAAAATTTGAACTTCAAAAAATAAAACTTATTTTTCAAATTCCAAGTGAGAGCACGATCAATGAAGAATAATAAAAGTTTACTAAAAAAAAATATTTGCACTTCGCCTTCATATTTTCTTTTGATGGTCAAAAAACGCTGCGTTTATATAATAAATATATACTTTGTACTTATTATTACTAAATCAAGATGTATATATATATTTTGTTTCAGGTTCTGTTGACAATGACGCATTTGCAGTTAGGCAATTTGTTAATGATGGACATCTAATTATGCTGGCTCAATCATTTGCCAAAAATATGGGTTTATATGGAGAAAGAGCTGGAGCATTTACTATCGTTACTGCATCTGAAGAAGAAGCCGCTCGAGTGGCTAGTCAAGTGAAAATTATCATCCGCCCATTGTACAGCAACCCACCCATTAATGGAGCCCGAATTGTTATGGAAATTCTCTCTGATGACTGCCTGAAAAAAGAATGGTATCTATATGGAATTTTATTTTATCTTTTAATGATTTAATGAGTGTTTTGAATATACATATATTCATTTGTATTTATCCTCTTATGTAAAGATCTTATTTAAATATTGACTTGGATATAGAGCTACTTAAAACTTGAAACTTTCCTTCGAGGTCCCGATGATAAATTTTGTACATTAATTAAGAGATATCGAAATGAGACATAAAATGCATAAAAGTACAATTGTTTCAATATAATCGGTGTTTATATCGATATATTTCTTCCAAGTTTTTTAAATCGGTTCTTGAAGAATTCTGATGGCCTTTATCGGTTCAAAATAAACCCAGTTGCCTTTACCTCACACGTCAGTGAATTAATGATTGTGAGTTTCATCTTCCAATTCTCACCTCAAAAGGAATGATGAGGTGGATAATTTTACTTCTCCGACAAGAGGTCCCTTTTCACTTTCCGCATCATATATATATATATATATATATATATATATATAATATATTTTCAATAAAATATAATTAACTTGAGCGTATCCAGACCACTCCCCTGATCATATTTATAGACCCCAAGAGAAAGATAAACAGATGAAATTTTAAAGAATATAGTTTTATATATCCATGATAAAGTTTCTTTTTTCTACAATTTGTTTTCCAAAGAACTACAAGTTTGTCTGTCGAATCTATTATTGAAGACGGACCTTGGTCTTTCTTGAAAATAGTTCGCCAGGTGATTTGTTACAGCTTCTTCAGGCTTGAGATTTTTGCCACTCAGTAGGACCAGAACAGATGAAAAACTCGCAGCGACTAGCGTTAGGGTGGTGAAAGATTATTCTTTTCCGATTGATTAAAAGCGCAAACGTTTTTCTTGAATACCAATCAAACTAAAAAAGAGGCTTTTTGTTACATGCCGCAATTCACTTTTAGTTCTTCACTTTTAAAAATTTCTCTTACGAACAAATCGATTTATTTGAACGATATTTGAGGACACGGGGACAAAAAGCACAGACAAACAAAAACACCATACTTTGCTATGCAGTGCATTTTAGCACGAAATTATGCGATCAATACATATTTCACAACAGTCAAAGATAAGTAAAAATGATTAAAATTTATTTAATATAAAAATCTTTTACAGGTTAACTGATGTTAAAGGAATGGCTGATCGGATTATTTCAATAAGAAAAGATCTTCGCCAGAATTTAGAAAAATTGGGATCATCACGCTCTTGGAAACATATTACTGATCAAATTGGAATGTTCTGTTTCACCGGCCTCAAAAAACCAGAGGTAATTTTATTTTTTTACTTGCATCATCACAAAAAATTCAAATAATATATCAATTCATATGAAATCATTTCCCTAGAAGACTCTTCTCTTTGAGCCACGGGTCACGGGCAATATGCGATTTAATATCCCCAAAATTTATAATTTTTATTATTTACTTTTGCAGGTGGAGAAGCTGATAAAAGAGCATAGCGTATTTTTAACTCTTGATGGTCGTATTTCCATGGCAGGAGTTACAACAAAAAATGTTGAATATTTGGCCTCTTCGATACATGCTGTCACTAAATAATTTTGGTACAAAAAAAGATTTTTCAAATATTAATTTTTTGGAAATTTATAATAAAAATAAAATTTTTTTGCTTTTTAAACACGCAGTATTGATTGAAAAAATTATTACATCATTATAATATTGAAGTGTAGAGGGAATAGGCACAGGCAGGCAAGCCTAATCCATCTATACTTCAGTTATATTCAGCCATTATATTTTCTATCATTATAATATTTTCAAAATTATATATATAGCATGGCTGTGACTAACTAAAGTGTTGCTGGGCCATTCAAAAGAAAGGAAATTAGATAAAACTTTTGGTACCAACGTTCCGCGTAATGGACATGGCCACCATACCTAGTGAAACAATTTTACATATATATAAATTCACAATTTTCAATGAATCTAATAAATCTATTCGTTTTGGCAATTTTATGATTTATGGCCAGCTTTCTAGGCATTTAGACAAGCTGTCCCCATTAGCTTCACTTGAACCCTCTTGGTCCTTAACATCTAGCGCACAATTGCAATGAAACAAGAAGTAATAAACTTGCCAGCCATAGTCTATTGCTCGCCTTAGACGAGTAGGAGGGTCCAGGGGGCAAAGCCCTCAGGCTAGGCGCAACTCGACATTGCGACTAGTTTCATATAAATAAATAAGTTATTAATTTATATATTTACATAATGTATTATTTTAATTATATTATATACCTTGATTTTACATTTGTTCATTTATAATAGAATTTTATACTGCGTGTATTTTAATATTGTGAAATACAGTACTTTTTGAGAAAATAATTTTATTATAATATATATATATATTTTAATGGATTGTCGTTATTCAATAAAGAAATCTCTATATGAAAATTTGATTTTGTTTTTATTTATTATTTTATAAAATTATATTAACTAATAGTTTCAACTTGTTAGTTATTCAAATATATCGAATTTTATTAATTATTAAAATTCCCTTCCATGGAAGCAAATATCAGCGAACACAAAAATTATGAATACTATCAAAGGTCTCAGATTTTATATTTAAATATAATTTCAATTTCAATGGATTTCGTTGATACAGGACAAAGGAGTTGGCAGCCAAAATCTGAGCTTCTATATTAAATGAAAACTCTCAAGTGTTGAGACGTTTCGGCTTTATTTTAATAATGCCAGTCAATTAGAGCTGGAAAGTCATACTTTAATTAATATTTAAGTTGTTAATCACAAATACAAATAAAATATTTTATATAAGATATACAAAAAAAAATATCTTACAGTAAGAATGTATAGAGCCGGTCGGTTAAGATTATTGTTTTGCTCAGATATATTCATAGACACTTCTATAAAATTTTCAATTTTCTACCATTTACCGTTTTTTCATAGATGGAATTATATTATTCAGAATATCATCCATCTGAAAAAATAACATTTTACTTATTTAGAGATTTATTAATTTTGTAATTATTAAAAAAATTACCTTTAAGCATTTGCTCCTCTCAATTTTGATTCTAAAACGATTATAGCAATATTTTTCAATTACATAAAAAGAGGCTCCAAAGGTCTTCAAAAATCACTGTTGAAGCTGTCTGTAACTAAGCAGATCACATTTTCTCTCATTGCTTTTTTAGTTTTCCGACAATAATTATTTACTTATGGAATATATTTAAATGTCTCAATTGTGTAATTAAACATGGTATAATTCCTGACCTGAAAAAAAATTTAAATTAGCCTTAATTCTAATCGGTTAATTTATAATGATTTTAGTGTTCTAATTTATTTATGTTTACCTTTAATTTTCCGAAAAATATTGAAAATTTTCTCTCTTCTCTCACTTTTTTACACTCACATAAACACTAAATAAAAAATAAACACCAAAAAAGATATTTTCATTTACTACAACAAAAAGTGTATGTGGTAATTGAAAATAATAAAAAAAAGAACAGCAAGAGGGTTTTAAATAATTAATTATCCCTTGCTTGTCGAATGCAAATTATACAGTATATATATATTTTATCAATATATATATATATATATATATATAAATTCCGTAAACCAAGAGTCTGAAGCAATCATATCAGTGAGAATGAGTGTAATTTTTAGGATTACAAGCAAACGAGTGCGGGGGCTAACCTGGAAGAGATCCTACCTAGCCTAACACAAAATACGAAGAGAATAGAGAGAGTATTTGTAACCCCGTCTCCACCATCAGATCGGTGGAGCCCTCGGGTTCCTAGTCTCAAGGATTGCAATTTGGACCCTCCAGGCTATTCCTGGAGAAACGGCAACCCTTTCCTGACTCGTTTAACCCATAGAGCCAGCCACCTCAAACTCACACTCAAAGATACAAAAACATATCAGACTCGCAAATGCATCAACAAAAGACGTATTTTCGCAAAACACAAGAACACTTGGAACTCGATCTTTCTATCAGATCTGACCGCATCTCCTTATATATTGTTCATGGAACAAATCAACTAGAATATCTTTCATTTTAGCTCTCCGTATGGATCCTAAATTAAAAGAACAAAACAAGGCATCCTAACAAAACGAATTAGCTAAAAGATTAGAGTAGGCACCTGAAACTAATAACAACAACTATCCAACAGAGGTCTAAAATGAAAGTATTCACGTTGGTTTCTCCACTATTAGATTCACGAGGAATAGCTACAGGTTAAAAAAAAATCCCTCTCGTTGGCATGGTGCACCCTCCACCCCTCTATATTTAAATCTTTAAACTACATTTAAGGTGTAAAAATAACTAATCTACCCCCTTTAATATTCTTGCACCATGCATAATATACCTTTGTTCTGTTGACCCTCAGGAATCTGTAACAAAAAAGAAAAAAAAAAAGAAATTAAAATCAGATCATTTATATATTTTTGGATTTATAAGGGTATGTTTAGAGTATAAGATATTCACCTCCTGAGGGGTTGACGGTCGCTCGAAGCTCCTTGCCTGGCACTCGTAGAGCTGATCCATCGAAGCTCCTTGCACTCGTAGAGCTGATCCAGTTGATTGCACTAGTTGAACACTGAACACTGAACACTTAACACTTAACACTGATCACAATTGCCCTGGAGAAACAGATACCTGCAAAAAAGAGAAATTGTTTAAGAATCTATCCCTTAGAGGTCTAGCAATATAGTAAAAATAATTTTCCATTAGGATTTTATAAATAAAGATTAAAAGAGTAGAAGGGGGATTTATCTCCACTGGCCCTTCCCTGTATATGACTCTGCCTTTATTGCATATTAGATAGGGGTGTATATAAAGGGAAGAAGGACTAAGGCGACACGGACCCTCTCGCCGAAATTTTTCAAATCTATATATGGATGTTTCTACGCTATTTGAATATATGCAGGGTATATGGCCAAATTCTATATTTTTGTAAATACGTAGAGCTTATAGCTGGTAGTTCAATCAGGATAGAAGAAAAGGAGAAGAAAAACAGCAGCTAGTCATATTTCATTATTTTAATTCCCATCATGTTGACGTTTCGATCCCGGTTCCAATCATCCTCGAAACTAGGTACACCCACCTGTTCTGAGGATGATCCCAACCGGGAGCGAAACGTCAACATGATGGGAATTTAAAAAATAATGAAATACGACTAGCTGCTGTTTTCTTCTCCTTTTCTTCTATATTTTTTGAGTCGCTATGTTAATATACTGTTATAAGCATATCATTTAAAAAAAAGGGCGATGAATGGAGACCGAAACTATTACTTTATTATGCAAATAATGAATTTCTCAATAAAATTTTTATTATAATTATAGTTTGATCCTTAATGAATGAATCTAACTATAAAATGTAATTGTACTTACCAAAATGTAGAAAAATTATAGGAACCCTGGGCGGAGTGATTGTCGCCCTGTTATCATGTCAAGCCCTCTCTGCATTACTAAAGGCGATGCTTTGTCACAACTTGAGCAGACAAGCGCAGGCAGGTAAAACTAGAAAGAAAATAAAAGAGAATTAGGAAAATTTTCAACTAATATACTCATATGCACATATATATATATATATATATATACCCATACACAAACTCGCACACATTTAATTGATAATTTAGTAAATATTTTTTTGAATATTTAGCATAATTGGGACAAAAAGCTCTATACAAAATGCTTTCCAATAGAAAATTCTCTTTTTTTTAATCTAACAGTTGCATTAAAAATAAATTAAATTCTGAAAATCTTTAAATTTACTTTGATCCCATTGAGAAATCAAAATTTTCACCAAAAAGAAAAAAATGAGATTCCCCAAAAACAAATTGACTCAATTAGGCAAAAATCCTAAGTTAAATATTTTTCATTTCTTTAAATTATCTTTCTTACTTTTATTTTCTTAAATTCTTTAAAAAATTACAACTCACAATATTAATTCAAGTCCCTTATTCCCACATTCTCTCTTATTTGATATTAAATCCACAAAATAAATTTCCAAAAAGTCTACTGAAAATGTAAGAGATGATTAAAAAGATGATTTTTCTAATGTGAAAGGTAAGAAAATGAATTTATCAAAATCAAATAAAAATAAATAAAATCAGGAACAATAAAAATAAATTATATATATAGGCCTACATATATATTTGGAATCGGGAGGAATGTAACCATCCCCTTGTCACTTGATATATATATATATATATATATATATATATATATTGGATCACATTGACACTTGTTATTATTAGAAATATAATTTTTTTTTCTATTATATTTTATTGGTTAAACTTTGAGCCAAAAATTCAGGTTCAATTCTCTTCATTGCATGCAAATAATAAGTGTCTAACTAAATTGTACTTGAAAGTCACAGGTCAAAAATTTACCAATAAAAAAGAGAAAAAAATTATTTATAAATGAAGCCAAAAATATTCCAAAATATATCAAAGGAGATAGAAATTTCATAAATGATTTTGATAAATTGATTCTCTTCTCTTTAAAACTAGAAAATCACCTTTTATTTTAAATATGAAAATTGATTTATTGTAAAAATGTATGTATATATATATACAAAAACATGTCAACACTTTAATTATTCCAAGGAATTATTTAAAAAGAAGCTTTAAATGCGCAAAGGATGAATATTATCTGATTCTGAATGAAATAAAAACAGGAAATTTACTTTTTGAATTTACTGTCAAATAAAAGAAAAAAATATTTAGGTTTTCAACTGCATTTGATTTAGACTTCCTATAAATTAATAAAACATGCTATCAATTTAAATTACTTTTAAGGAAATTGTTAAATGTAAAAATATTAGAATTTTATTCCCTGTGATTTGCAAGAACTGTCAGTGTGATTTTGAACACAAATATTAAAAGTAATTCACTCACATTTAAGAATATGATTAGAGAAATTAAAATATTTAAAGAAATAGAATCAAGAGTTTATAAAACAAATTAAATAAATGTGAAATATGAAAAGAAGTGGGCAACTATTTTGGTTAACTGACACACACATATAATGATTTAATTTGTTAGAAATAGATATTACATACATGCGAAATGGATTAGTTATCAAAATAAATAATGAAATTTACCTTTAAATAGCACTGAAAAGATCCAATTGCCACAGGATTATCAAAACTCACAAGCTTTTAGGCGGGCTGACATGAAGGAAGGCGGGCAGAGAGGCGAGTCAGAGAAGCTGCCAAGATGGACGACCAACTCCTTCATTTACAGAAAAAAAAATTTATAAGAGTAAAAAAAAAAAATTATAAAATAAATTATTCCAACTTTAAAAAATAATTTAGAATATTTTTTTATATTAATTGGTATTTTTCTTTTAATTAATTTTTCATTATTTAAAAAAAAATTTAAATTCACTGTCTGTTAAAAATTTGTATTTTCTTTTTTCAAAGCAATAAAATTATTTAAAAAACAAAATTAATTTTAAAAAATTCTTACATTCTTTATTTTAAAGTTAAAATAATTTTTTATTTAAATTTTATTTTTTATATAAATTTTGTTATATGTATACGGCATTCAGGGCCGCAGACATGGGGGGGCTATATCCCCGGGGCCCGTTCCCTCTGAGGGGGGCCCGGGCCCTTTGCGCTCCAACCTTAAAATTCTAATAAAAATAATTTTCATGGTTAAAATTTCAATTAAAAAAATCATTTCTCTCAGAGAGCAAACCACGCCTCTGAGGCATCCATCAAATTGACCTGGGGACCAGCAAGACTGCGACCCTGTAAACAAACCATCCATGGGCGTACCCAGGATCAAATCTAGGGGGGGGGGCATGGTCAGATCATGGTCGTCCAGGGGGGGCAGATCATGGTCGTCCAGATTGTGACATAGCTATTTTTTATATAGAGGGGTAAAGCCTTCGAATTAAAGGCCTAAAAACCCTCGAGTTCTAACAAAAAGAATCATTCCCCGTCGCCAACCACCAATTTTGTTTCGTTTCATCACTTTATAAGCATTTAATTTTTTTTTTTGTTGCTTCTAGGGGGGCAGCTGCCCCCCCTGCCCCTCGCTGGGTACGCCCATGAAACCATCCCTACAATTTCCCCCTAATCCCATATTCTTGAAAAGGCTCCAAAAGGAGAGCCGAAACGTCGAGTAAATCTCATCACATGCGACTTAACCCGAGAAAACTTCTTCGCATACATCCGGTCGCAGAAACCTTCCAGAACATATATATATATATATATATATATATATATATTTTCAAATGAATTAGTTACCAGCCAATTAAAATAAATAGGGATAGGGTCTAAATGGTCTTAAATACCAAAAAAGTCTTTAACAAAAATAAAAATAAAATATCTATAATCAGCTGCCCCTAATTAGAAACAAGGTTGTAAAATATCTATGATATTTAGGGTCAAAAATAAAAAATAAATTTTTTAAAACTTTTCATGCTTTATTATGAAACTAATTCACTTTTCAATATTTTAACATAATTTATTATGCATAGAATTGGTGTTATTTGGATTTCTGCACCAAATTATGAAATCTGCTTCTCTTATCACTTGAGGTCTTCGACCAAATTGTATATTTCTAATAAAAGAAATAATTTCAGCTTCAGCCAATCCAAGACGAAGTAATGGATTATTTTCCAAACTAATGGTCTAGAAAGGATTAAAAAATATTAATTAATTAAATATAAACTAACTTTAAATTTTTAAAAAATTACTTGTAATTGTTTTAAATTTTTTAATGCAGTCGTATCTATTGTCGTTATTCTATTTCCAGCCAAGAATAAATGCTTTAATGATGTCGGTAAATTAGTAGGAATTTTTTCAAAAAAATTATAACTTAATTGTAATCTTATTAATCTTAAATAAAATATCAGATTTGCTTCTGTATCCTCTTTGATTTGATTATAAGCAAGGGAAAGGGATAATATTGAACGTGATGTTCGTGGAATATGAGAAAATAAATTGTAATCCAAGCGAAGTTGAATAACGAAATCGGCATCAAATCTTAATATCGATGTCAGATTATTATAACTGGCGTCAATAAAAAGAATATTTTGAATATTACGATTGGTATCAATTATCTGAAAAAAAAGAAAGTTCAGAGTCAACTATTAAATAGAAATAATAATAGTGGGAAAAAAAAATAATTGAAGAGATATTTTGATTTTTGCAAATCAATGCCATAAGTTGATATTGTCTTTGAACCTTAATGTAAAGCTTAAATTCATAGCTCTTTATGGGTCATTGTACAAAAATGGGTCAGGGACTACCAAACATATAGAGACACCTTTTTAAAACGTCAGTTAATAGAAAAAGTTAATAATTTTTGGGCACATATGATAAATATTGAAATTTAAACAAATTTAATGAAAATATTCATCTTTTTAACCCTAAAAAGTCAGTCCCTTGGGATGAAGGAGCTCAAAAAGTACACATTTAAATGCAAATTTTATACTATTCGATTTATATATATATATATATATATATTGTATTATTATCCAGATCGATATAATCTAACAAGATACTTTATTAAGCGTTAAGTCATACCTTTTTTTTTTTTTTTGTAAAAGTGGTGTTTATATAAGTGTATTTTATCATGTTTTGTAAAAGTGTCGTTTATATAATTTACTTATGTAAGAACGAATATACCACAATACTGTAAGACAAAAATGGTGAGGGCTGAATGACTCCGAGTCACAGCCGGAAAATAAAGAATTAAAAAAAAGTTATAAATTTTGATTTTAAATAAATTTACATTATTTTTTTTTTATTTCAAAGTCGCGTACCTCGATCCGAGCGTCAGTCCCTTGGCTTATGTTAAATTTGAAAAATATCATATTATACACGGCTGATAAAATAATTACAAGTTTTATATAAGTTTAAGGTGTAAAGATGGCATTGGTGACCAAATATCG
This sequence comes from Euborellia annulipes, assembly GCA_023213315.1. NCBI lineage: Eukaryota > Metazoa > Arthropoda > Insecta > Dermaptera > Anisolabididae > Euborellia > Euborellia annulipes. The sequence goes on along the minus strand of JAKCPI010028819.1, from coordinate 103,391 downwards.
GGTGTTATTCATATTTTATATATTTTTATTGTTATTTTTGTATTGAAAATCAGTATGTAAACACTCAATTTGTCAGTCCCTTGGTATGTAATATTTTGGAAATTTATTAATAATTATTTCAGCTATATACTGGATTCGCGTCTTTTCGTTGTTATATTTAATATAAAAGAAAAAAAAAGTATTCCACATCAATTAGCAGATTTTTTGTGTTTTATATAAAAAAAACCTCAGTCCCTTGGAAGTTTTTCAACCAGGGGACTGACGTAAAGCTAAGAGGCTGAAGAGCTTATATATTATTATCATATTATACAATATATTTATATAAAAAAAAATCTGAGTGTTACTAAATGGATACAATAAAATTAACTTATTTCTATCAAAATCATTACAAAAAATTGAAATCAAAGTTATAAATTGTGCATTTCAAATTCAACTCCAAAGTTTACCAATTTTAGTAGAAAGACGCATATAAAATTTCGATTCGATTAGCCGCAATGAAATTAAGGGTTTGACATCCCGATCTCTAGATTCGTTCTGATTAGGAGACTAGTCGAATTTTTTTTTAATTTCTTGTAGTTGTCACATTTAAGCATTTTTGAGGCAGAGTCAAAATAAAGTTCAAGTTTTTGAGGCCAAATTTATTTTATTATATAAGCCATTAACAGTTGACGACTAGAAGAAAACATGATTATGTGGGCAAAACATTTGGGGCAAATAATAAAAAGAAAACCCAAACAAGCACACGAATATTTTTGTAAGGAATGGGGGGGGGGAGTAAAGAAGGTAGTTGGTGGTTTGATTATTATTGACAAAGGACAAGGGACAGGAGGGTCTAAAAGAGTCAAAAAGTTGCTTTTAAATTAATACTTGAATTGACCCTTAACAATTTTTTTTTTTTTTTTTTTGTTTAATTGGCTTTCGACAATAAACAAATGTTCGAGGTGTGTTCATGAGAATCCGAACTTTTGCTGTATCAGCTTTATTGCTTATTGTACATTTTAAGCACTGCCCCCTTCAAAATAATCACACTTACCTCTAATTGTTTGTTACTGTTGTTTTGGAATTCCAGATATATTGTATTAGAATCAAGTGTTTGCGGAAAAACTGCTTCTCCAAGGCTGTTGCATCGCACTAAAGGCCCCGAAGGAAGCGCGGGTAAAGAAGAATAACTGGGAAGCCCTGGGCTGTTTATACATATACATTGCTGAGGACATTCACCCAAAATATTCCTGATTGAAATAAATAAAATGAGAAACTTCATATGATGCATTCTGATCAAATGATACACTTTTCTAACTCTAAGATAACAGAAGAACAAGCAAAACAAGTATTACATAATTATTATATTTAATTAAATATATATAGATTGAATAATTAATAAATAAATGTGATTTAAATTTATCTTTTAAAAATAAAAAGAGAAAAGGGACATAGGCAGACTATTTTGTAGGAGCCCCTGGAAAACCATATACTAAAAAAAAAACAATCTTCGAATGAGATTCGCCCCCCAAAAAAAAGGTCAAATGATTTTCTCAAGAGGGAAAAATGGAAACTACTATTTATATAATTCGCTAATGTCCGTTTGTCCTCTGTCTGTCACGCTCTATTAGGGCAACTGCCCGTTAGACACGAAGAAATAAAGTTGTGATAAACTGAGAGGAAAGAAACAATAGGGGTATTCATGATCTTGTCTATACGACGTTCTATCGTCTTAAAAGTCTCCTATGTCTTATTTGAGTATACGATATACGACATTTACCCAGGGAATAACCTCTCGTATTGCTAAATAGTACATACGACGACCAGAGGTCTCTTATATCGGTGTCGTATGTTGTAAATCGATTTCCGCCATTAGAAACGTCAAAGTTTTTCTAACCTAAAAAGTGTTTGTGCAGTTTATGTTTTGTTTTCAAGTGTTTAGTGTGTTGTTTTGTTTGTTTCTCTTATTTATTTATTTAAAAATAAAAATGAATGAGATATGTGATACAATTTTAAAAAGAAAAAGACTATTAGTAGGTTATGAATGTTGTTCGATTTCGCCGATAGTCATCAAATATGACATAGGACAAATTTATTTTTGGTCCGTTCGTTAACTTTTGTGCTAAACTGTTTACGATTTAGGACATTTACGACAAAACGCAAAATCATGAATACCCCTAATATTGCCTGAAATATTTACAAAGCACTTTATCATCCATAAATTTATTGTAAATATTTCAGAAGGCATGACACCAATGATCCTTTGTACGAAAATTTAAATGGAGTCTGTCCCAGGGATCATAGGTTCGCCATCACTGGTCTAATTGTTACTTCGGAAGTTATAGAATTCATTTTGCAAATATACGGATATTTAGAGTAGCTAGAGACAAGGGCGGTCCTAGCCTTACATTTTGGGGGGGGTCACTGTTTTTTTTTTTTTTTTTTTATAGTATAAATAAATGGGCCTGGACCCCAATAAATATATATTAATCAAATATGAGTATCGTTTAAGTCTTAAATGGCCTAAGTTGCCGAAAAGATTGTGTGAATGGGAGAGTGAGTGGGAAAAAAGTGTGTGTTAAAAAAAAAGATTTTGGGGGGGGGGTCACGACCCCCTTGACCCCCTCTGGGACCGCCCTTGGCTAGAGAAGGCATCAACGACTATTAACCAATGTTGATTTTTAAAAGATTCTTCGAAATAGATAGGAATGAGTTCCCATGGGGGTTTACATTCAAGCAATTTTCGAGGTCGACTGGAGTGATTAAATTTAATGTTTGATTCCATTTCTGAGACCTAATTGGATAAATGTAAATTTAATAAATATCTGATATTTACTTCAATTAAATAAAAAATTCAAAATGCTTACAAGTGAAATGACAGATCGAGAATATGTTATTTTCTTTTTTATATTTCTTCTTAGTGCACTTGCTCAGGGGCCTATATCTTGTGGGTACGTGGATGACGACCACGAGCTGCCCGAGCTGGGACAGGCAGTCTTTCGGTTCTTTGTATGTCTGTACTCTTCCTTCCTCTTTTCAACAGGCGTCAGACCGTACGACGGGCCGGTCTGTCCTATTTCTTCCAGTCGCAAAAACACATGATAGGGTTGGAGGGAAATAGTGAGGTCTGCCGACCCCGCATCGCGGGAAAAAGGCGAGGACAGAAGAAGATTTCTTCTTATTGCACAATAATTGCGCTAACCAAACATTGATCAAAGAATATATTAATAACATCAATGAGTGCCTGAGCCTACAATAGATAATTTATATTACAACGGTTATCGTAAAAAGTCTTAAATGGCCTAAGTTGCCGAAAAGACTGTATGAATGTGTGTGTGAGTGTGAGTGTGAATGAGAAAAAAGTGTGAATGTTTAAAAAAAAAAAAAAAAAAAAAAAAAAACATCAATGAGAGTGTATAGGCCTATATATGCAAAGGAATTTAAATAAATGTCAAAAAATGAACTCTTTAAAAATAAAGACATTACTTTTCTAAATCCAAATGGTCGTAGAGACTGGGGGTGGTTTGGGCGCGAAAACGTGCCGTTAAGCCTAAATTAAAATGCTATATATCGATATAAAAACACAAATCGAATAAAATTGATTTATTAAAATTATTATTAAAATAGCTAAATATTTTTCGAGATCTATATATTTGAATAAAATAATAGTATTCAAAATACCTCAAGTCATAGATATATTAAACAAGACATGTGAGTGTTTTTTATTGGTGAGGCCAAACATCCCATGGCCCCCGGGAATCGAACCCAGGATCTCCGCCTTCCCGGGGCATAGGCGTGCTATCCATTGCACCAGGCCACCGGACCCACGACCTGAAGAGGAAGTGAGTTTTATTGGTGCAGGTCGAGGGTCCGGTGGCCTGGTGCAATGGATAGCACGCCTATGCCCCGGGAAGGCGGAGATCCTGGGTTCGATTCCCGGGGGCCATGGGATGTTTGGCCTCACCAATAAAAAACATTCACATGTCTTGTTAAATATTATTAAAATGTTGAATTCTTTATAGATAAATATGCAGTCTTTTATTCTTATAGTTAAAAAAAGTTTTGAATAAAATTTTATAAAAGCATAAAAATATGAACTCAATCAATTTGGCAATTATTTCAAATGATGGGAGAGCATCAATTTGTTTTTTCTAATTCGATCTGCGCCCAGAGTGCAGCCAGGGAGCCTCGCTTCACTCTTGTCTAGGCTTTTCTTCACGCGCACAATCGCTTTTCAAAAAATCTCTCTATCTCTCTTATTTTTCGTTCGATTTGTGGAAAAATGCAAAACTGGTCTTTTCAATCAATTAAAAAGCTATAGATATTTTTTTTATTTAACTACGACCACATAAAATGGGGGTTTATTAATTGCCTTTTACATCTTCAAATTTTAACTGCTGCCTTCATTTACTAATTATCCTAATTTATTGTTTTTTAATTAAATAAACACATTTAGTCCTTTATATTGATTGAATAACTTGGTATATAAAATATTCAAGCAAAAACAATCAAATTTTAGTCTCAAAACGTTCTGAAAATGAAATCGACGTATAAAGTCTTATATGGCCGAAAAGAGTGTGTGTTTGTGTGTGTGAATTAGAAAAAGGGTGTGTTTAAAAATATTTAAAAAAAAAATGTACTGTACTGTCGGAAACTAGATGTAAAAATCTGGTGTGACAAGCACAGAACACAACTTTCGATTATCGAATGTGTGATGTGCGACCACTCACACCAGATTTTTTCGAAATGGAATTTTATATTTTCAAAGAGGTTTGGCTAAAAAAATCCGGGTTTTGGTCCGAGCCTGAAATTCCTTTAGGATATAATTCTCTAGATCTTGTATTTATTTATTTAGTGATTGGAGCCATGGGCGCCCCCCCCCCCCCCCCCCCCCCCCCCCCCCCGGTAGCCAGACATCTTGTTAGGGGGGGGGGGCCAACCCCTCATTAGAGCGAGAGGGGGGTTTGCAATTAATATATATATAGATTATTAATTATTTATTTAAATAAAGAAAAATTAAATTAATGTAGTGGATTGGGGGGTTTAAAAAAAAATTCTCAATGGGAAAAATATATATATATATTTTTTTTTTAATTTTTAGGACAAGCCAGGGGGGGGGGGGCAAAGACCCCTCCCTGCCTCCCCCTGGCTACGCCCATGAGCACTAACATTGTAAGTGACATGAAGAAGGGACCGTTAAAAAAATAAAATAATTTCTCTAGAGCTCCTCTTTCACTGCTTTATTTGCTTTAAATAAATATTTTTTACTTTTATAGATTATCTTATTTATCGATTAATTCATATTTTGTCAAACATATTAAAAGAAAATTTTAAATAAACAATAAATAGAATTAAATAATTAATTCTAAGAAGAGGGGGTGGGGGAAGGTGACCTTGGCGCCGCCAAGCATCAGACGACAATTGCAGAGAGGGAGGGAGGGGGGATCCTTGCACTCACCTCCCCTACTTTGGCCAATTTAAGAATCGCTAATCAAATAACGTTGGAAAAGAAAAAACTTTGAATATTCATTTATCTATAACTCCGGAACCCCTAATCCAAATTGCATCGGATTTTTTTTAATGAATTCAGAATTTCCTATAGATTATTTACACCAGTGTTTTTCAATCTTTTTGAATAAGCGACCTCTGATGATCCCACAGACCAGTGGCGGATTAATGCAATTTTGTCGGGGGGGGGGGTTTAATTTTTTTTTATTTAAGGGCTTTGTCGGCATCTATGGCCATTTAGACCCCTTTCCTATTTATTTAAATTGATTGGTAACAAATTCAATTGAAATTAAAGAGCGAAAATCAATTACTAGTTTTTATAACTGTTTGAATTTCTTCTTGGGGGGGGGGCGATCGCCCCCCCCCTTTAATCCACCCCTGCCACAGACAAAAAGTTAATAAATTAAGACTTTTGTCTAAAGGAATAAAGAAAAAGCTATTTTTATTTCGTATATTAAGCCAACGTTTCGGTCAGATTTCTCAGGGCTATAAAACTCGTCAAAAGTCGAATCAAATATTTATTGCCATTTAATAAGGAGTCAAGGCTAGCCTTCAGCCCAGAGGATGGTCGCAAATCTGACCGAAACGTCGGCTTGAAGTGCCTAATAAACGAAATAAAAATAGCTCCATTCGTTCTTTCTTTATTCCTTTCTACAAGTTCTACTCAGCTATCGACCTTTAAGACTTTTCTTTAATAAAAAAAATAGATTTAGCTGCTGACGGAAAAGAAATAGACTTCAGTTAGAAAATGATTTGATTGTTAATATTAATTTAATGCTTTCGTTATAATAGCGCTCTCTATATATATATATAGGTAAGAGAAAGTAATAAGTTCAAATACTTGAATTATAATTATAAAATTTTTTAGAAAATATAATTGTGAGTATTTAAAAATTTTTGTCTGAAGGAGTTTAACAAGCACTGAACTAAAGGTCTAAAGGGATGGATTTTATTATTTAATATATTTATGAGAAAAATAAGCATCTCTTTGATTGAAGACAAAATATTTTGAAATTTTATTTTTTCTCAAAGGATTGAATTCTTTATAGATAAATATGCAGTCTTTTATTCTTATAGTTAAAAAAAAGTTTCGAATAAAATTTTTTAAAAGCATAAAAAGATGAAATCAATCAATTTGGCAATTATTTCAAATGATGGGAGAGCATCAATTTGTTTTTTCTAATTCGATCGGCGCCCAGAGTGCAGCCAGAGAGCCTCGCTTCACTCTCGTCTAGGCTTTTCTTCACGCGCAGATTCGCTTTTCAAAAAGTTGCTATATCTCTCTTATTTTTCGTTCGATTTGTGGAAAAATGCAAAACTGGTCTTTTCAATCAATCATAAAGCTATAGACATTTTTTTATTTAACTACGACCACATAAAATGGGGGTTTATTAATTGCCTTTTACATCTTCAAATTTGAACTGACTCTTTTATTTTCTAATTATCCTAATTTATTGTTTTTTAATTAAATAAACACATTTAGGCCTTGATATTGATTGACTAACTTAGTATATAAAATATTCAAGCAAAAACAATGAAATTTTAGTCTCAAAACGTTCTGAAAATGATTAAAAATCGATTTTCCAAATTTATTTTGACATAACGTAAAAATTTAGAAAAAAAAAACAAAATTTAATGAAAATTTCCCTTTGAGAGGCCCCGGGGCCCTCAGGGCTCAAGTAAAAACGGAAAAATTTAGAAAAAAAAATAAAATTTAATGAAAATTTCTCTTTGAGAGGCCCCGGGGCCCTCAGGGCTCAAGTAAAAACGTAAAAATTTAGAAAAAAAAAAATTTAATGAAAATTTCCCTTTGAGAAGCCCCGGGGCCCTCAGGGCTCAAGTAAAAACGTAAAAATTTAGAAAAAAAAAACAAAATTTAATGAAAATTTCCCTTTGAGAGGCCCCGGGGCCCTCAGGGCTCAAGTAAAAACGGAAAAATTTAGAAAAAAAAAATAAAATTTAATGAAAATTTCTCTTTGAGAGGCCCCGGGGCCCTCAGGGCTCAAGTAAAAACGTAAAAATTTAGAAAAAAAAAAAATTTAATGAAAATTTCCCTTTGAGAGGCCCTGGGGCCCTCAGGGCTCAAGTAAAAACGTAAAAATTAAAAAAAAAAAAAAAAATTTAATGAAAATTTCCCTTTGAGAGGCCCCGGGGCCCTCAGGGCTCAAGTAAAAACGGAAAAATTTAGAAAAAAAAAAATAAAATTTAATGAAAATTTCTCTTTGAGAGGCCTCGGGGCCCTCAGGGCTCAAGTAAAAACGGAAAAATTTAGAAAAAAAAAATAAAATTTAATGAAAATTTCTCTTTGAGAGGCCCCGGGGCCCTCAGGGCTCAAGTAAAAACGTAAAAATTAAAAAAAAAAAAAAAAAATTTAATGAAAATTTCCCTTTGAGAGGCCCCGGGGCCCTCAGGGCTCAAGTAAAAACGGAAAAATTTAGAAAAAAAAAACAAAATTTAATGAAAATTTCTCTTTGAGAGGCCCCGGGGCCCTCAGGGCTCAAGTAAAAACGTAAAAATTTAGAAAAAAAAACAAAATTTAATGAAAATTTCCCTTTGAGAGGCCCTGGGGCCCTCAGGGCTCAAGTAAAAAACGTAAAAATTAAAAAAAAAAAAACAAAAATTTAATGAAAATTTCCCTTTGAGAGGCCCCGGAGCCCTCAGGGCTCAAGTAAAAACGGAAAAATTTAGAAAAAAAAAATAAAATTTAATGAAAATTTCTCTTTGAGAGGCCCCGGGGCCCTCAGGGCTCAAGTAAAAACGTAAAAATTTAGAAAAAAAAAAAAATTTAATGAAAATTTCCCTTTGAGAGGCCCTGGGGCCCTCAGGGCTCAAGTAAAAACGTAAAAATTAAAAAAAAAAAAAAAATTTAATGAAAATTTCCCTTTGAGAGGCCCCGGGGCCCTCAGGGCTCAAGTAAAAACGGAAAAATTTAGAAAAAAAAAAATAAAATTTAATGAAAATTTCTCTTTGAGAGGCCCCGGGGCCCTCAGGGCTCAAGTAAAAACGTAAAAATTAAAAAAAAAAAAAAAAAATTTAATGAAAATTTCCCTTTGAGAGGCCCCGGGGCCCTCAGGGCTCAAGTAAAAACGTAAACGTAAACGCCCTTGGGGTTCAGGGATATACGGTATTTTAAAAATATTTTTGTGTATGGAGATGAAGGATATTTAAAGATGAGCAACCACCCCACCAAAAAAAAATTCAATATAGGGCCCCCTCTTCTAGTGCCGCCCCAGGCCCCCAACTGCCTCGGTACGCCTCTGATCCGAAACTAAATACATGTCGACAGAAAAAATCTGGTGTGACAAGCTCAGAACACAACTTTCGGTTACCGAAAGTAAGAGAAATTAGTGTGCTGTGCTGTGTGTTTGTGTGTTTTTTCATCTGCTAAAATCCAAGTGTATTTGATTCAGCATCAAATTGAGGGTTATCTCTGTTAATTTTTGATTAGGTATCTATTCTAGTTCGTAAATAATTATGATAAAATCTCTTAGGAAATTGTTTTATTCCTATTTTGCTCGGTCTGTACATGGCCTGCAATTATAATCTCTTTATGATTGGATTTTATAGATATACTTGTCAAATTTAGTTTGTCAATCTATTGTATTAATATTACTAAAGTCATCAAATAAATAAGAACTTCCAATTACTTGTTCATTCCATTTTTTTTTTTTTTTTTTTTAAAAAAAAAAAAACCCCCCCCCCCTCCCCCCCCCCCCCCCCCCCCCCCCCCCCCCCCCCCCCCCTCTCTCCGGCAGCACCACAAAAACTCCACCCCCTTATTATGATTTATATATATAGGGCCCAGGCATTTTTATTTAAGCCTTCTGGTTTCATTCCATTTATTGAATGAAAACTAGTTTATTTGTCTTTCATTTATTAAAGTATTTAACAACCTATCTATCTTACTAAAGAATTTTGCTTACGGTAAATATTATTATTTTCAAGAGTGTTTATTTTCATAAACACATCAACTATCTTTACTTTTTTACATGTGATTATTTCATTGTTTAAAAAAAATAAAATTACTAGTACTCTTTGACCGATTTTGATTAAAAGCTTATTTTTATTTTATTTGCAAAAAAAAAAATGTTTTATTTTTAATTAAGTCGATTTTCTCAATTCGGAGAATTTAATATTTTTATTCCCTTTCTAATAGGTTCTGAGAAAAGGTGACGTCAGAGCAATTGTTTGGCTCCCTGACGGCTTGACCTTGGCCAGAAAGCAGATGCTTTAAGGGACTATCTCTCTCTCGCATGCACTCACAGTTCTACTCGGTGAATAAAACACAAGGAAAGCAAATTAAATACTCCATGAACGATTCTCGTTCATTTTATAAGACCAGTTCTTAATTCCTTCCCTATTTTGAAAATGTTTATCAATTCATCATAGTTAGTTAGTTCTAATGATTCGTTCTTTTCAACGTCCTTGTCTTGTGAATTAAAAAAGAGAGGCAAGAGAAACAAGGAGTTATTTTAATTTCAATTTAATTTTAATTAAGCTTACTTATCGGAGATTAAATGCAATCAGGGAGCCCACTGTCTTTAATGATCCTAAAATCGCCAGAGTAAAATAATTTTTGAATAATGAAAAAATTTATATATATAGGCCTATAATTCGTGTAGAAAGAGATAAAATTAAAGGTTGCTACATGTGATAATTTCATTGTTTTATTTTATTAATCAAAGAAAAATATTTTTTATTATTTTTTTTAACACTCATCCTTTTTTCTCATTCACTCTCAAACTCAAACACACATTCACACAGTCTTTTCGGCAACTCAGGCCATAAAAGACTTTGATGCAGTGGCGTAGCGAGAGGGGGGGCAAGGGGGTCATCATGCCCCGGGCGCTACTCACAAAGGGGCGCCAAACAATTTCGCAAAACAAAAAATAATTTTAATGTCCGGAAAAAAATTAAAAAAATTTTCCGCGTGACGGAAAAATTTGGTTCCGCAAAAAAAATAAAATTTTTCCGCAGGAAGGGGGAAAAATTCCGCAAAACTTAGCCTCCCTAAAAAAAAGGTAAAATGATTTTAACAGCAGGGCAAAAAATTTTCCGCAGGCAAGAAAATTTTTTAGTTCGGGCCCTCCCAAAAAAATTTCTATATACGCCCCTGTATAATGTTATGGTTTTCGAGGGCGCTAAAAAGATATTGTGCCCCGGGCGCGAGTTAAGTTCACTACGCCACTGATTAAGAATCTACTTTTGTTATTTTTGTATCTCAATTATTTTTCGAGTTATACTCAAAAAACGATACAAAATTTGAGAAGGCTTAATATCATTAAACATAAAAGATATTTAAGATATCGTATAAATTTTGTATTTAATGCAGATAACGAATCAATAAACACCAATTTTATTTAGCAACATTATAAGATTTTATAGCCATTTTTAGAATTAAATTTTATAAAATTTGAGTATAAACAGATGAAATCAATCAATTTGACAATTATTTCAACTAATGGAAGAGCATCAAATTTTTTTTCCAATTCGATCGGCGCCCAGAGACCAGCCAGGGAGACTTGCGTAACTCTTATCTAAGCCTTTCGTCTCGCGCGAGATCACTTTTCAAAAAATCGCTAAATCTCTCTTATTTATTCACGGATTTGAGGCAAAATGCAAAACTGGTCTCTTGAATCAATTATAAAGCCATAGGAATTTTTCTACTTAGCTATGCCCACATAAAATGAGGGTTTGTTGATGACACTCACGACTTCGAATGTCAACTCCCGCAAATATTTTTTAATTTATTGTTTTTTAATTAAATAAACACATTTAGGGCTTGATATCGATTGAATAAATTAAAATATAAAATATTCTAACTAAAACAATCCATTTTCGGCCAAGGAATATCCTAAAAATAATAAAAAATCGATTTTAATTAATTTTGACAGATGAATTTTTTTATTTTCAAAATAATAAAATAACTATTCAATATATAGAAATAGTGAATAGTGCATTAAAATCAGCACTAAATCCCGAATCTTACACATTTATGTCATATACTAGTTTGCTCTATTTAATAAGAGAATGTGACATCTATGTTTGCTTGAATTTTCATAAATTTGCTAAAAACTAAAAAAAGATATAAAATTGGTGTTTATTGATGAGTCATTCCACGTCAAATCGATACACTTTTTAACCTCACCATCTCAGATTTCTATGAAATTTGGGTCATAGGTAGAGTCAATAGAAACTAAGAAAAGGCCCCAATTTCAACTTGATATCTCAACTCGTTTAAGAAATATGGCGGGTTAAAGTTGTCAAAAATGGCAAAAAGTCGACCTAACCACATCTATTTAAATCAGGGGCGTATATAGAAATTTTTTTCGGGGGGGCCCGAACTCAAAAATTTTTCTGTGGAAAATTTTTTTTTTAAGAAACTAAATTTTTTTTCACACGAAATTTTTTGCGGAACATTTTTTCTTTTGCGGAATCAAAGTTTTCCACCCTGCAGAAAAATTTGTTGCGCTGATGTCTGTATATCCCTATATATGTATGTGTTTGGGAAATTTCGGGGGGGGGGGGGCCCGGGCCCCCTCGGCCCCCCCTTATATACGCCCCTGATTTAAATTGCTATAAAATCACTTAGAGATGAGATAGAATAAGAATAGAATAGAATAAGAAATATTTATTAGGTTCTTGAGGACTCTTGTCCTCTTTATGAACCAAAAAAAAAAAATTACAATAGAAAGAAAAATTCACTCTCTGAGTGCTAAGTATACATTCACATACATACATTCATACATTTATACAATATATATTACAGAGATTGCCTTTGTAATTCCAAAATAAAGGATTTTAGTCTTAATTTAAAAACATTTACAGAGGTAGATTCCCTTATGTTTATAGGCAACATGTTCCAAAACTTTGATGCCTGGACGATAAACGATCTTGCGTACTGGGAAGTTCGGTGAACAGGGATCTGAAGGTCCGTGCCATGACCCCTCAAATCACGGACTTGAAACGTCCTTCTAAAATTAAAAAGACCGAGTAGATACTCTGGCTCCCCACTCGCAAACATCCTATAAAGACTCATTCCCATAAAATATTTTCGTCTGTAGCTCAGTTTCATCCAGCCTAGCTTTACATAATAAGGTGTAATGTGATGAAAAGATGGTATGTTAAAGATGAATCTAATGCTAGCATTCAGAAGACGATCAAGTTTAATACTAAGTTCAGAGTTAATGTCGTTATAAATTAAACAACCATAATCAAAAATGGGAAGAATAGATAGAGATAGAGAGATGAATGAGGTGTCATTTTACAGCTTTTTAGATGCCCTTTCCAATGATATACAACACATCTGGGGCGGTAATAAAAATTTTTTTTTTAATTTCAAAATCAAAAATTTAAAGTAATTTTTCTCAAAAAAGTACCCCTTCGAAAATTTTGAATTGAATTCTAATATATCGGCTGAAACTAAATATATGTCGACACAAAAAATCTGGTGCGATCAATCATACCAGATTTTTTCTATTATTTTAATAAAAACTATCGAAATAGAATAATATAGATTATATATATAGAATATAGATTGCTTGTGGACGCATTAACCACTTGAGCCAAACTTTATTTAATTCTTTTAGTAAAAAATAAGCCATACAAGAAAAATGAAACAAAAGAAGTATTAAAAAAATTCTAATATTCCACATATGATATATCATTTTTCTATACTTTTTATGGGGATTAATAATTTATAATCAAAATTTGAAAAGCATGGATAGTTTTCAAATAATTCAATGGGCAAACGTCAGATTGTTTATGCCTTGATGTAATTAAACCAAAAACTCTATCTAACATATGATACATGTCATTAATTCTTGAATTCCCCCTGATTTCAGAGAACTAAAGCCCTTTTAATTATATGATCTAATTTGGGAGTTATTGACGATCAAAATTAAGCTTATTTTCGACCTTAATGACATCAACACGCAATTTTCTATATTATCGAAAAAGCTTATTTAGCATTGTCTGATTAAAACCAAATTTTTACCAGAGATTTATAATTAAAAAATGAGTTTTTTCTAAAGTTTCATTGAGATTGGTAAAGAAATAAATAAAATATTGACTATTTTGTAAATTGAGTTTTAGAATTCGGGATCCCGGATGGGTAAAGAGAGCCGTCTATGAACCGGCTCTAGCTTGCAACTGAGATCCCAAATTCTAAAACTCAATTTACAAAATAGTCAATATTTTATTTATTTCTTTACCAATCTCAATGAAACTTTAGAAAAAAACTCAATTTTTAATTATAAATCTCTGGTAAAAATTTGGTTTTGATCAGACAATGGTAAATAAGCTTTTTCGATAATATATAGAATTGCGTGTTGATGTCGATAAGGTCGAAAATAAGCTGAACTTTGATCGCCAATAACTCCTAAATTAGATCATATAATTAAAAGGGGTTTAGTTCTCTGGAATCAGGGGGAATTTAAGAATTAATGACATGTATCATATGTTAGATAGAGTTTTTGGTTTAATTACAATAGGGCATTCACAATGTGACGTTTGCCCATTAAATAATTTAAAAATTATGGATGCTTTTGAAATTTGGATTATAAATTAATACCTATATGTGTTTGGGAAATTTCGGGGGGGGGGGGGGCCCTCGCCCCCTTATATACGCCCCTGTTGACTATATAACAAATGTAATTATTATATTCTTTCTTCATAGTTTATTTTTTTATTTTACTTTATTTATTTTACTATTTTAATAAATTTGTAATAAAAAATGTGATCTATGTAACTGGAGAATAGAATAGTAGAGGAGGTGTTGGCGCCAAAAGTGACGTCACGACAGAAGTAACACTCCTTTCTGTTTTTAATCTCCTGATACATCTCAAGACTTATTATCATCATTGGAATTGTGTATTACAATAAGTATAATTTTTAAATTCTCCACAAGATGGTAGCACAAATCAGCATGATTAGACAAGTTCCCTAGTGAACGATATAGGAGGATATCTTCTGCTACTTTGTGGAGACATTTTGAATTATAGTTTTTAAAGTCTCCACAAGAGTGCAGCACAAATCATTTAGTTGATTACTATAATTTATATTATAAATAAATTACATACAATTTCAATGATAATAATTTTTTAAACTACCCGGAGTTCAAAATCAGAGAGGAGTATTATTTATTTTGGCGCCAAGATACTCCTCTACTATTCTATTCTCCTGTTATTAAGGACCATTTTTTAACAGAAATATTGAATTTTGAATAAAAATATAATAATTGTTCATTTGTTTCACAAATTCATTTGTTTATATTTACCCTTTTTTTAATGATACCTGTATGATTTAGTTGATTTTTTTTATCAAAATTAACGAAAATTTTCTTTTTCTTCTTTGATTATTTCAAAAACTATTCAGTTTTCAAAAAAATGTTAAAGAATAAAAACTTTTTAAAATAGAGTATTCTATCATAATATATCAAAAAAATTGAAAATTTCCAAATTTTTGAAAAAACTTTTCAAGTAAAGTACTACTTCCAAGTGACGTATTTACTCCAAAAAGTTGAGAGAAATCTACAATTTTAGGGTAAGGAGCATATACCAAATTTCATTGATCTAGCTGCTTTGGTTTTTATGCAATCGTGTTCACACACACACCCAGGCGTAATAAACGAGAAAGTCTCGGGGAAGTCATTCCCCATATTTTAGTTGGTTATTCTTTTTTTTTTTTTTTTTGAATATTAATTTATAGGATATTGCTAATAAAATATATCTTTATGAGATGAGAGTAAAGAGAATCAATTAAACGATGTCCTATATATTTTGTATTTTGTTTTATGGGCGCAGAAGCTCTAAACCCAGAACAGGATCCTGACGTCATGGCCACTATTGATTTTGTTAGAAAGAGAAGCTCGAATTCGACCAGATAACCTCCTCTTCATTGTGATGTCACAATGCTTAACCTTGATCGAGAAAAGAGGCCAAGAGCAAGCGCACGCCCTTTTAGAGGCGAATGTGTGACTTTTTTTTTTTTTTTTTGAAA
Source organism: Euborellia annulipes (assembly GCA_023213315.1). Classification (NCBI taxonomy): domain Eukaryota; kingdom Metazoa; phylum Arthropoda; class Insecta; order Dermaptera; family Anisolabididae; genus Euborellia; species Euborellia annulipes. Next base: position 87,905 of record JAKCPI010028819.1, on the reverse strand, counting down.
ATTTGATTATGCACCTCGCAACCAGAATTTTTATTTTAATGGGGTTTATGGATAGAGAAGAGAAACAAAATTTTTTATTAATGATTGTATCTTAGGGCCTGGGCGTATCCAGGACAACATTTTTAATATTCATTTTATTATTTTATTAGATGCCACAACCTAACTGTAGATAGGGGATGGTGTCACTTGTAGTTTTAATCTTCTCATAGGTGGCGAGAATTTTTCAGTTTTTTATTTATATTTTTTTTTCTCATTTTTATTTCGAGTTCCCCTAATCCCTCCTTGGATACGCCCATGAGAACGGGGTCCATATGCCGAAAAAGACCTTAAACCGTGGTCTAGAGGTTAAAGTTGTTGACAAATGTAAATAATAATAATCTTAAAGCTGGGGGTTCGGATTCCAGGCAGTGCATCACTTATCTCCAGTAAGGTTGTGACATTTAATTAAATAATAAAATGGGTATTAGAAAAGTTGTCCCCCCCCTTCCTTTTTGAACCTGATAGGCCCATGGCCTGGACCCCAATATTTCGTAATTATATTAATATTGAGTATCTTAAAGAGTCTATATGGCCTAAGATGCCGAAAATACTAAAATAAAAATAAAGGGTCGAACTAAGCCGAGTGCACAACTTTGCCCACCCACTATTCAAAGAAATAACGCAATGCGTTTGTTTATGTTTTTTGATTTTTAACTTTGCCCATCAACCATAAGTTGGGCAGATAAAGTTAATGTAATCGTAAAAAAAAATCGAAATTTTTCTGAAGCTGCCAAAATGAGTTTTGAGGTCCCCTGAATCCATTTAAGTAGTTTTTGGAATGATGTCTGTGTGTGTGGTAAATTTTTTCGTCGACGAAAACTCAAAAACTATTCATCCAATTGTTTTGAAATTTTGCACACATAAACTAGAGGTAAAGGTCAAGAACTGAAAAGCTTTTGGTAAACACCGGACCATTAGGGGGCGCTCTAGGGGGGGCCAATATTTTTCTTACATAACCTATAATTTTTTTTATATATTCAGAAACTAGACTTTCTCGCGAGTAAAATAATATATAATATTTGTATCCTAATTTGTCGTAAATTTGTAAATAATCATTTAAATTCGAAGATTGTGCATAGCAACAGAGCAAAATCAAAACAAATAAACAAACTCGTTGCGTTATTTCTTTGAATAATGGGTGGGCAAAGTTGTGCGCTCGGCTTAGTCCGACCCTTTATTCTCTATTGCTATGCTAAATTTTCAAATTTAAATGATTTTTTAACAAATTTATAACAAATTAGTGTATTAATATTATATATCATTTTAGAAAGTCTAGTTTGTAATATATAAAAAAAATTACAGGTTATGTAAGAAAAAATATTGGTCCCCCTCTAGAGCGCCCCCTAATGGTCCGATGTTTACCAAAAGCTTTTTCTTGGCCTCTACCTCTAGTTTACCTGCCCAACCTACGGTTGATGTGCAAAGTTAACAATCAACAATTATTGTATTTTTCAGACTTATCAGTTGATTTGTAAGGCTTTAAAATCCTTTTGTTGAGAAATAAATGAGTTAAGTTTTCCAGAAGACGAAAAATTAATTAACGTTAAGATTGAATCATTCAGAAAATCATTTTGAATAACAATTAAGAAGAAATCCCCTATATAGGGTTAATCTTTTATTCCAGTTCTCTGCATGAACAGGAATTCTTTACGTAAATATTAAAACAAAGAATGGAAGACTAAAGGCCCTTTAAAATAAGATAAAATCTTCCCTTTCAAAAACACAACCTAATATCAAAGAAATATGTAAACACAATCAGGCACATACTTCAAATTAAGTTCGTATTTTTTCTCTGATACCTTAATAAAACTTTTATTTTGAATGTTTTTGTGTTGTTTGGAAATAGACTTACTTTAAAAAAACTTTTATTTTTCTTTCAAATACTTTTCATCCCTTTATACTTTTAAATGTAAAAATCTGGTGTGACTGGTCACACTTTATCTTACCTCTAGTAAAGGAAAGTTGTGTTCTGTGCTTGTCACACCAGATTTTTTGTGTCGAGATATATTTAGTTTCCGCCGATATATTAGAATTCAAGATATTATACACGGGGAAACTATTTATATTTTGTTACCAAGGCAACCAATTCTCCTATATTTCCTATGAAGTACAAGAGTAAAGTGTAAAGGGAATTTAAAAAATAGGTAATTGATTTTTTGAATTTTAATCAAAATCAATTTTGAGAAAATCGAAAAAAACTGAAAGTACTCTGACCGATTTTGTTCAAAAGCTTCGTGTCACGTCCCAGAGGGGGACCTAACATATTGAAAATATAAAATTTTACTCTTATAGCTCAAATCCTTCATGCTTTAAATTTAACACACACAGTCCAAGTTGCGAAAACAACTTTTTTTGATTCAGGGACCTCAAAACGTGTATATCCATCAAAATCTTGACGTCTAATTTTTGACATGACCCCAATACTTTCTCTCTCTATATATATTTTATATATAGAGTAAGAGAAAGTAAAAATTGCCTTATTATCAATTCTCAATTCAGCCAACAGGCCGAAACGTAGGCATAATTGATAAATAAAGCAATTATTTTTGGCTACCTTCTCAACATTAAATTTTCCTTTCCTTAGAGAAATCGTGCATGGGCCTTGGGATTCGATGAATTGGTCAGATCGTTCTGGCGATCAGACGAGCATCCCCCAAGGGCATAGAGAGGTGAAACCCCCCACCCTCCACTCCAAACATTGGAATCGGGTTGCTGGCCCTTGAGTTAGATTCCAGTATTAGAATTGGTATGCCTCTCCTTGCAAGACGTACAGGGAGTAAACATACGGGATATGCTCCCCCTGGGGGTCATGAATGCTGTAATTTAATTTTTTTCAAATAAAAAAATAATTTTCTTTGATCCTCGTAAGAATAAATAGATAGTTATTTATTAAAACAAAATAATATTATTTAAACAAATTCCATAGTAATTTGTTAAGATAATAAAGGGAGTGAAAAGCCTCCTGTATTACAAGATGTAATACAGTATTATTCATGTACAAGAGTGAAGTATATAATAATTACATGTATATATGTAATACAAGATTTTATAGCTGGATAATCGTTAATATGTAAAAAATAAAAAAAGGCAGATAAATATATTTCATTTATTAGGCCCTCTATGCTGACGTTTCGATCTTGGTTAGGACCATCCTCAGAGCTTGTGGGCTGTTCAATATAGGCACAATATTCAATCATATATGTAGTAAACATAAAAATTTCAATTTTTTGAGACACGGGGGATCATTGCCGTCCCCCGTGTTCCCCTGGATACGCCCCAGTCAAATTTTTTAACTAAATAATTTGCGATTCCTAGAACATTATAAACAAATCCTGAAGTATTTTCAAAATTCAGCAGTCTCTGGAATGTTACGTGGCTTAGCGCCTGAAGGGTAGGCATCACTTTGCTTTGAGACGCGATGCCCTACAGCGTTGGCAAGGCGCAATCAGTGAAAAGCTATTGCTTGGCTATAGTGGTGGAGGAAGAGGCACGAAAACATCATGTTAATACCGAAACACCCCCCTCCTGTTGTGGATTCTGAGTTGAGCACTCCGACTGATTATCAACCCGGCGAACTATTCCATGAGAGAGATCCAGGAGCTGCTAACTCCCTGGATCTGTGTCCTAGGCCTCGATTCAGGGCCAAGGTTGTAGGCCAATATTTTGCAACAGGTCGATATCATTGCCATTTGCACTTGATCATCACCAAATTTTAAATTATTTTCTTTAACTAATTACGCTTATTTGTTAATTTTAAAAAATTTATCCCATTTAACAGATATATTGTATCCACTGTTCCCTGGCCTTCATTCCATCGGTGGCCAATTTGATGACGGACTCAGGAACATTTAGCACATCAGTTACGGACATTTCACAGACCTTTGAAAAAAATTTTTTGAGGAAGAATAGGGCCAGGGGACTTGGTAAGTCGTCGTGGACGACCCTGCCCTCACCTCTTAACTTTAAGGTTATCACTAATATCACTTTCTCTAAATTCTCGGTCTCGGAGGGGGAGGAGGAGGGTGAAAAAACTCCATTGCCTTTCTGCTTAAAAAAGTATAAACTACAGTATATTTATTTTTAAAAGAGCATTTTTCATTTAAAATACTCTCTTTTATCAAGTAAAAAAATAAATAAATCTAAGTTGGTTTGTTATTTTTTTTTTAATACATATTGTATTCATATTGTTGTAATATTATATTTGCATGGCTTATTTTTATATAATTTTTTTATGTTTATTGTATCGCTTTTTTAGCCCAATGGTCACCGGCCAAACGGGTAAAATAAATTAAAAAATAAATAAAATAAAATAAGTAAAAAATAAAATTGTATTTTAAAAATGATAAATAAAATTACATACAAACAAAAGTTTTCTTATCAAATTAACTTTCGTTTTTTTTATTACCTATATGTATATGTTAATATACATAAGCTTATATATAGAAAGTATTGGATTTATGTCAAAAATTCGATGTCGAGATTTTGATGGATCTTTGATTTGAGGTCACCTGAATCCAAAAAAGTGGTTGCGCGACATGGTCTGTCTGTCTGTGTGTGTGTAAAAGAAAGTTGTGTGCTCTACGACAATCATACCAGATTTTTATTATGACTTGTAAAATTTACTTGGACCTGTGGGTGAGATGACTTTTCACCACAATTTCAAAAACATGTAATAAAAAATTGAGAAATCTATTATTTTTTATTTTAATTTAAAGAGTATAAAGAAAATGCTTTTAAGAAAATTTAATAGAAAACTTTGGTTTATTTGATTTTATAGAATATATCCTGGCAAAAAAAAAAAAAAAAAAAAAACAATAGTGGGCAACTTGTGGATTGAAAGTAAATTTATTTCATTTATTATATTTTTTTTTTTATTATTTGTTTCCCATTTAGAAGAAATCCAAGGGAGAGTTTTATTCTAGGGGTGAGTTGAGAGGGAGAGAAATGGAGCAGTGGAGGGGTCAGGTTGCGAGTGGGGGTGGGGGGAAGGAGGCTCCGCCCCTTCGCCTGGGCCTCAGTCAGCGCGTTGTTATCTGGCAGAGTCTGTCAGCCTGCACTGGAAAATACGCCTTACTTCCTCTGTTTGGTGTATATAGCTGCTTTGAGAGTGTGTCAGTGTGTTGAGAGGGGAAGAGCGTGGACGGAGAGGGGGGGACACGCAACAAAGGAGGGAGGTTTCTGTCAAAAATATTATATTCAAGTTTTTCGCTATCTGCGAGAAAGTGTTCTAATCAAGTAAGTTGTTTATATTCTCTATGATTTACCTTTTATTATTACAATTATTTTGAAATACAAAATTTTTGTTTTAAATAAATTAAATTAGTTTTGATTATCAAAATGTTATTTGTATTTTAACAATCCTTTGTACAAACTTTTGTATTTTACTTACCCTTAATTTTAATTTATTATTAATTCTTTTACTTTAAATTGTTGTGACTGTTGAGTTTGATTAAGGAAAGGTTTGTAGATTCAGAGATTGCCAGAGTTATTTCTTTAATTATTTTATTAGTCAACATTTCGGTCTCTCTACAGACCATCTTCAGAATCAAGGTTAAAATATTAATATTTCTATTTGAAAAATTGGTCTTTAGGCCTACATGTCCAAACCTTTACTTCAATTAATTTACTGTACAGAGACCTAATAAACAGTGGCGGGCACTTGCGGTGGAACCAAAAATATATTGTATTTTTTTAAAATAATTTTTGAGATCTATATATTTAAATAAGACATTAATATTCAATGAATACCAGTCATAGATATAATTTATAGGTCTATAGACCTAATGCACTCAACTGGGAAGAAATATTGCAAGATTTAAACTTTCGACTGTTGGGTCTCGTTAAAACATTTTGTAAATTAAAATTAAATATACAAATTAAGCAGTAGGTTATTTGTTTCAAAGGTTTTATTAATAAAAAATTAACACTTAAAACGTATTTCGACAATTACTTGTCATCATTGTCGACATTGTCAAGTGTTAATTTTTACTTAAATAAAAGAAAAGCAAGTCTCCTATGAACCTAGAAAACTTCGGATTGGGAGCAGTAACTCGAGGCCGAAAAATTATTTATTTATCACTTGTTTGTAAATTCAAGCTGGCTAATAAATATTATTATTATTATTATTATTATTACTTAAATAAAACCTTTGAAACAAATAACCTAGTGTTTAATTTGTATATTTAATTTTAATTTATGAAATATTTTTTCATTCTGCTTGAATGATGTCTTGTCAATTTAATGAAATCTACAATTAACTTCTAATGGCCGGTTTCTTTATCCTAGGTCAAGAAATCGCCTTTGGTTAAGTGACTAAGCCCAGCAAGAATCCCCTTCACTACAAATTTATAAAATACAAGTTGAGAAAGGCGCGGCTTCGCCGCGCCCATCTCAACTTGCCCTGGCGGGCGGCGTCTCGGTGCGTGATCAGTAGTTTTCTCTTAATTTTAAAGCTCATATTATTTTTGCCTAAATGAAAATACTATGAATCAAGTTTAAAATTTGAGTATTCGCCCTGCCCGGCCTCTGGGTTTTGAAGGCCATGAGAAAATTACGGGCAAGAAGCAAGCCTAAATTTCCCTTTAATAAACTGATTCGAGCCAACGGGCATGCAAATGAAATCAGGCGGACAGGGACCTATTAAAAAAAATCAAGAATTTTAAAATAAAAATTTCGGGGGTGGGGCAATTGCACAATAAATCTTTAAACTTTTAAACCCCTTGATAGATATTCATTCAAGAATTTTAAATCCAAAAAACATGGTAATATTTGAAAAAATAGAATTAAAAATTTCGGGGCGGGGGGGGGGGCATTTACACAAAAAGTCTAAACTTTTAAACCCCTTGATAGATATTCATTCAAGAATTTTAAATCCAAAAAAGCATGTTTATATTTGAAGATATAGAAGAATTAAAAATTTCTGGGGGGGGGGGGGGCAATTACACAAAAAATATTAAAACTTTTAAACCCCTTGATAGATATTCATTCAAGAATTTTAATTCCATAAAACCATGTTAATATTTGAAGAAATAGAAGAATTAAAAATTTCGGGGGGGGGGGGGGCAATTACACAAAAAATATTTAAACTTTTAAATCCCTTGATAGATATTCATTGAAGAATTTTAAATACAAAAAAGCATGTTAATATTTGAAGATATAGAAGAATTAAAAAATTGGGGGGGGGGTGGCTGCCGAATTTAAAAAAACTCTGAAACAACGAATTTAGATTCTTATCAAGGGAAGGCTTTAGGGAAGAAACCAAATTGATATCTCTCCTGGTTAAAAAAAAATTTGAATTTGCCTCTCCGGCTCCGCCCTCTCTATATTTCGCCAATCAGCGCTATCCCTGAGGCCTGATTGGTTGTTTCACACATCGGACACGGGTTTAAGGCAATTATATATAAGTATGATGATACCACATCTCATTATTTTATTGTTAAAAAAGGTAGAATCAAAAGGAAAATAGAAAAAAAAAAATCACAAGTTGGTAAAGAGCAGCAAATATAAGAAAGCCTTTGGATGTCCCAAATGCCGAAAGGAGACGTTTCGTACAGAATTTGTTCGTCCATCTTCAGTACTTATAGGCTTATATCTAATTCACAAGACCAATGACAGCTTGGTGCCTATAAGGACTGAAGACGGACGAATAAATTTTGTCAGAAACGTCTCCTTTCGGCATTTGGGACATCCAAAGGCTTTCTTTTATTTGCTCTTCCTGTACTTGCGCTCCTAATTTATAAGATAAACTCCAGATTATAAAAAAAAAATTATTCTACTTCTTTTAACAATAAAATTATGAGATGTTTTATATTTTATAAGATTTAGTTTCATCAATATAAGGCTAAGGGCCGGTTGCTTCACTTCTAGTCAACTAGCAAACTTATGCGACCGATAGCAAACCATAGTGTAGTAAACAAGAAACGTTTAACCTTCGAGTTAAACAAAATGAGTTTTCACATATAAATATAATTAGCTATCAGAGGTAAAAGGAAAGTTTTGTGAAGTTAGCCACTTAATAAAGACATCATTTATAATAAAGGGTCGGACTAAGCCGAGCGCACAACTTTGCCCACCCACTATCCAAGAAAAAAAATATTGCCCCCCCCCCCCCACCTAGAGCCCCACTCTAATGGTCCGATGTTTAACATATTATATATCATTTTAATCAGGAGAAAGTCTAGTTTCTGAATATATAAAAAAAATTATAGGTTTTGTAAGAAAAAATATTGATGGGCAAAGTTAATAACAAATTAATTATATATACAGTAAGTGGAGAGTTCGTAAATATATTCATAATATTCAAAGGCACTTTTATTTTGGACGACATAAAATAACTTAAAATATATATAGTCATTGAATTTTAATGTGAAAATGTCTGCAAAAATAAGAACAGATAAATATGTATAAGAGCTCACTAAATTAAGTACATAGTATATGGTACGATTGAATTAATTTAATTTCGACAAAGTATTTACAAATTAATTAAAACTAATTTTCAATTCAACTCGCTTATAAAATTAATTAGATTTAGTTTTCTATACAGGGAAAATATTTATCATCTAAAATATGAGGCGCTAGGTAATCGCTAAGTATTCAATAAGAGACGAAACAAAAGATGGTAAAGAGCAAATGAAAAATTAAGGTGAGAAAAATTCAATACTAGAAGACAAAAGTTTGGGAACTTTTGTGGAATAAAGACGAGAAGGACCGAAAAATTATAGTTTTTGCCTGTTTTTTACTTTCTCTTACCAACAGTATATAAATTAATATATTAATATATAGAAATTATTGGATACATGTCAAATTCTTTGTCGAGATTTTGATGGATATACACGTTTTGAGGTCCCCTGAATCCAAAAAAGTGGTTTTGGCGACATGGTCTGTCTGTGTGTCTGTGAACAAAATATCTCAAGAACGAAAATAGCTAGGAGGTTGAAATTTTATATTTAAGTTAGGCACCCCCATGGGACGTGACACGAGGCTTTTGAACAAAATCGACCAAAGAGTACTAGTACTTTACCGATGCACTTTTTTCAGTTTTTTTCGATTTTCTCAAAATTCGCTTTCAAACCATTTTGATTAAAATTCAAAAATCAATTATTTTTTAGATACTCTTTGAAATGTATATTCTCATTTTGTCATTGAAATCTTCTGAAGACCACTTTACTCTTGTACTCCATAGAAAAGATAGGAGAAATGGTTGCCATGGTAACAAAATATAAATATTCACACTTTTGTCTCATTCACACTCACACTCCACACACATTCACACAGTCTTTTCGGCAACTTAGGCCATTTAAGACATTTAACGATACTCGTATGTTTTTAATAAATCTATTGGGGGTCCAGGCATTTCTATTTAAGCCATTTGGTATCCAAATGTCTTAAATAAAATTATCGGACTGCCTGGGGTCCGAACTCGCGACGTTTGGTTTAGAAGGTAGGCACGCTACCAACTACTCCAAGCCCCGTGGGCAATATAAATATATTCACATATAAATTTTTCATCTTGAAAATCGAATGTACCGTACTGTCGTCGGAAACTAAATACATGTCGACTCAAAAAATCTGGTGTGACAAGCACAACTTTTGATTACCGAAGGTAAGAGAAAGTTGTGTGCTGTGCGACCAGTCACACCAGATTTTCAATTTTAGACCACATTTTTGTATGGTCTATAATTACAAATTCCTCTAACAATAATAATTCAAACCACCAATGAATATAATAAATATTTTTCTATGTTTATAAATTTTACACCATTTTTACCAAGGGTAAGAAAAACTTGTATGTTGTCCAGATTTTTTTTTTTGTATTTTGACGTGGCTTATAGATCAAATTAGAATCGTGGGCCCGCCACTTAGCCTGTCGCTAATGAGAAGGACTTGTACGGTGAAAGATAATATTAAATACCACCTAGAAGACTAACTGCCTTGAACGTAGGCAACCGATTAAGATGGAAGCGGTGCTATCGATTTTTCTCCTGTAAAAGTTAGAATTATTTATTTTATTTTAAATTAGCTATATTACCTGTATAATAAAGGACGCCTTTTAGCCCATAGTAAACATTTGCCGGCGTTCAAGATTCTCAAGCCAGGTAAACCACATACTTTATTTATTAAATATTTAAATGTTCGTCTCCTTTTCTTCTCTCCATGCAAATATTTATTAAACCAGAGCCTTCATTAAACTATAAGGGATTAAAAAAAGGCGTGGGTCTGCCCCAGGCGCGGCTATTTAATATACGTGTATAAGGTACAAGCCACAGGGCATTTTCGGAGAGCCATGGTTGAGCACTCACAATCTTCACAATTCAATATAAGAGGACGTTCAATAAGATGATAAAAAAGAGCACCGTGTTTTTTTTATTATATAAGTCTTTTTTATATACTTTATTTTACAGGCGTTTTAAGTTAAAATCAATTTTCAAGTATTTTTTAAAAAGACGTGAATCGACATGTTAGAATAATAAATACTATTTTTTTTCCACTGATGGTGTATAAAGAAAATATTTTATATTTTCCAAAAGATGAAGGAAAAGCAAAATAACGAATTGCTTTTTTACTAAAATAAATAGGGAAATGGCCACCGATGCCGAAAAAGACCTTAAATAAAAAAATCTGGAGTGAGTGGTCGCACAGCACACAAATTTCTCTTATCTTTGATAAGAGAAAGTTGTGTTCTGTGCTTGTCACACCAGCTTTTTTGTGTAAACATATATTTGTGACCGTCCACTTGAAAAGGTACCAAATCTTCACTGGGCTAAATTTTCAGGAGAGCCGATTAAAAAAAGTTCAAAAAATAATCGATTTTTTTAAAATTTTTATTACTGATTCCGATTCTCTAGTTCTTCATCTTATATGATGAAATGTTTTAGTTTTATATACATATTATTAAATTTATAATACCGATGGCTACCGGGGGACGTTCTACACGCTGATTCCTGAGGGTCACCAATCTTAGGTTTCGCCGCTCTTGGCATTGCTTAAAAGCAACGATTGTGGCGACTGTTGCTATACTCTGTTACCAGGTCTCCCAGCGTTATACCGTATTAAAATTCAAGATGTAATATAATGATTATATTTTGTTACCATGGTAACCATTTCTCCTATCTTTCCTATGAAGTTCAAGAGTAAAGTGTTCTTCAAACAATTTTGATAGCAAAATGAGAATATACAATACATTATTTTTTTTTTTTTTTTTAACATTCACCTTTTTCTCATTCACACTCACATTCACACTGTCTTTTCGCAACTCAGGCCATATAAGACATTTACGATTGATTTAATAATATACATATATGGGGTCCAGGCATTCTTATTTAAGCCATTTGGATCCAATTGGTTTAAATAAATTCAATACATTTTAAAGAACATATAAAAAATAATTGATTTTGAAATTGAGTAAATCGGAAAAAAACTGAAAAAGTACATCAGTAATGTGCTAGTACTTTGCCGATTTTGTTTAAAAGCTTATTTTACCGCTCCAGGAGGGTGTCTAAGTTAAATATAAAATTTCAACCTCGTAGCGCAATTTCTTCATGCTTAAAATTGAACACACACAGACAGAGAGACAGACCACGTTTTGGATTCAAAACGTGAATATCCAGTAAAAATCGTTACGATTAAGCTTACCATTATCTATACAGTATTTTTCTATAATATAGAATTGTTTAAAAAAATTTTTATCCGTTTTATTTGGTGCCCGCTTCCATTAGTTTTATAATTAAAAAAATCTTGTAAATGTCAATATCCGTAACAAGTAGTCCAAAGGCCGGGAGCATTATTGAAATTTTAGGAGATAGTTATTTGTATCATGTGGCCAGAGAATAGCGAGTAAAGTCTATTTACCATTAATTTCAATACCAAGCAAATAGACTAAATACATACCAACCCCATCAAACTATTTAATAATGTTCTCATCCAATAGTTCGAAATAGACTTCTCGAATTTAAAGATTCTAAAAAAATTAAATCTTGAGTTGTTAGTATAAAAAATGATTTAATTTAAAATTCATTAAATACCCCAAAATTAATTCCTTTTATAATAAAAATAACCAAAAATAATTCCTATTACTGTACGTGTTTTTTTTTTCTTCACTTCCTCGACAGCTGATCGAGGAAATAATTTTTTTTTTTAGTAGAGGGACAATCTTTTTATTCTTTGGAAAATTATAAATCAATAACTACAGTACAATAGATGGCTGAAGAGAAAGTATTTCAAAAAAATGATGAAAAGGCAGCAAAAATAAAAAACAAATGATGGCTACCAGGGGACTTTCAACACGCAGATTTTCCAGGGCCACCTACCGGATGTTTCCCCATTGTCACGATATTAATGGTTGTTGCTCTATTACTTACCAGGTCCCCGGCATTTTTTATATTTATAAATTGAAAAAAAATCTGATGTGACTGGTCGCACAGCTCACAACTTGCTCTTATCTTTGATAATCAAAAGTTGTGTACTGTGCTTGTCATACTAGATTTTTTTTGTGCCGACATTTAGTTTCAGCCGATATATGGTATTAGAATTCAAGATGTAAAATATATAAACATTTATTTTTTGTTACCATTGCAATCATTTTTACTTTCTCTTACCCTTTAAGCTTACTAGGGTATATGAAATATATATAGAGAGAAAGTATTTTTTATAAAGTACAAGAGTAAAGTGTTCTTAAAACAATTTTGAAATATACATTTTAAGGAGCATCTAAAAAATAATTGGTTAATCAACAACAAACCAATCTTCAATTTTTTTTTTAATAAAAAAAATTTTAATATTTTTATTTATTATTTTTTTTTTTTATAAATAAAAAAAAAAAAAAAATTTTTTTTATTTATATAATAAATTAAAAAAAATTAAAAAAAAGGAATTTTAAAAGTTAAAAATAATTTAATTAACATTTTTTTAATAAAAAAATTAATAATTTTTTTTTCAAAAAATTAATAGGAAAATTTTAAAAAAAAAAGGATAAAGTTGGGTGTTTTCTAAAGGGGGAACACCAACCCCATCTGGGGCCCCCCCGAGTCAATCGTGTTTTAAGGGTTTTCCGAGACGCGCACCTTAAACAAAATCGTTGGGGGGAATTTTGATTTAAAAAAAAACTGTAAAAGTACATCAGTAAAGTATTAGTTGATCGAAATTTGTTCTAAAAATTATTTTCACGCCTAAAAAAAGGCCAAATGATTTTCGCAAGTGGGAAAAAATGAAAATTTTACGAATTTCGCAAGAGGGAGAAAATAGAAATTTTACAAAAAATTTTCGTTTAACTAAAAAAAAAAAGCTAAATGATTTTTGCGAGAAAAAAAAAGATATAACTGTTTCGATTATTTTTTTTTTCATATTCGATTATTTTTTCCATAATCGAAATAAACGATTAGGCCTAATCGGAATAACCGATTATTTTTCATAATCGAATTAGGGTCCATTTCTCCTGATGACTAAAATTGCTTTCTGAGTGATTTCATACCCCCGAAGACCGTGCTGTGGGCACTCCAAGTACAAATTGGAGGATCCGTGGTTTAACTCCCGGCGGCTCACCCTTACTTTTTTCTGGATTTGAATTAATAAATATTGGAATTATAAGACGTTTTAAGTGACTTCGAGCAGAAAAATAATAAGAATTACAGAGGGGTCTCTGTTTTTATACCAGTTATCGGGATTTTTCTGGGACCGACAAGTTTGTATGAATTACGAATAAACGGGCTATGATTCATCGGGATTCCACTGTATAAACTTTGTAAAGATATACCATTATGTCGATAAGGAAAAAAAAAAAAATTATAATAGAAAAAACATTTGTTTAATTTTTAATGCCCAATTGCACCGCCCAATTTAAGTATAACTTAAAATTAAGTATCAACAAAATGGCAACGTTGTAAATTTTAGTGATATTCTGCTGATTTATTTGTGATTTAATAATATAAGACTTAAATGATACTGTTATTTATTAATAAATACATATTGGGGGTCCTGGCATTTTTATTCACGCCTTTTGGGTCTTGAAAAATTATTTTATTTTCAATCAGAGAACGTGTTATCTTAGCAACGAACGTGACGGATGACAATGAAAGTGTGTTTATTTTTTTTTTTACTTAACCCCCAAATATTTAAGCCCTCGATTTCGAGGGCTTAGCAATGACTTAAGCTAAAAAACATTATTGATAATATTAATTAACTAATAATAATACATTTTTGGATTCGATTTAGATTTTTCTTATAAAAAAACATGAATATGAACTATAGAGGAAGGATATAAATGCAGGCAGCCAAGAAATAAAAACGCTCTCGATTCCCTTTGAATGTCCAGACGTTTCGGGCAAAATTTATTCGCCCATCCTCATCATTTGTCTTTCTTCACATCACTTGATTGTATCTTGACTATGAAAATAGCAAAAAATTTTAACAACAAAAAACTCATTTGTCATCATATTGTTACATTAAATAGAATACGTAGTAGGACCTAACAACAACTATGTATACCAAAGGAGACTTAACTCTCTCCCACTAGAATAGTTCACTGAGGATGGGCGAATAAATTTTGCCCGAAACGTCTGGACATTCAAAGGGAATCGAGAGCGTTTTTATTTCTTGGCTGCCTGCATTTATATCCTTCCTCAATACATTTCCAGCCATTAAACATTATTATTAATATGAACTATATTTTCGAGGATGATCTATATTATCATATATATTAATATATGAATATATTAGCGGAGGGTCTATCGGTCCATCCGTCTGTCACGCTCTGACCAACTTCCCGTTGGAATTTTGAAACGAAATTTTGCAGTGTTATACCAGTAGAGCAGTGTTTTTCAATCTTTTTGAATTTACAGGTTGAAAAATTCTGGCGATCCCCTTGGTCCATAGACCGACCCATAAAGTTTGTAAATCAAAAGACTATGTAAGTTATATGATTTTCTCTATTTTGGTACCTATTTCCCTTCTCCATGAAATTGTGTTTTTAATATAGTGTAGAACTTTGCCTTTTTCCTTTTGCCGCCTACCCTCCGAGTAGGGCTTCGCCACCCCCTAGGGGTCCCGACCCACAGATTGAAAAACACTGTTATAGAGTGGCAGCTCGTTATTAATATTTATATATAGTAGCATATATATAAAATTGTTAATAATTAATCAAAAATCATGAAAATTAATATTTTGTTTCCTATTTTCTTATTTTTCTGAAATTAATATTTATAAATAATAGGTAGTTAATTTAGTTTATGATTTTTAAAAAGAAAAAAATTATTAAATTAAAAATAAATCACCAGAATATCACTAAAATTTACAACGTTGCCATGATGTTTATTTATTTTTTTAAGTCATACTTAAATTTGGCGGTGCAATTGGGCATAAATAAGGTTGTCACAACAATAAATGACTCCAGAGCGCTCTAGCGGCGAACACATGCACTGCCTGCCTTTCAGCTCGCCCTTTCGTTTCTCTTTTGCTCTTTAATTTCCAATTCGTCAGTAGCCTTTCCTTTTTAAATAAAATTTCCCTCGTTTTTATTGTTTGTGTTTTTTAAAAATAGTGAAATTTTAATAGTGACTTGAATCTATTAGTGTGAAATAGTGCCAAATGTCAAAACTTCTCTCCTGGACCGAATGTCACTCTCATCAAAGGTAATTGACATTTAATAACCTCTTCTTTTACAAAGTCATGCTCATCGTTCTGCCATCATTGAAAAAAAAAAAATGTATAGCAATTGTTTTATTTTTTAATAGAAGATAAGCCAAAACGATTTAGGCCGCCTATTATTATTTATCTTAGTGATGCTTTTATTTAATTATTATCTCATCTCTGTCTCACTAAACGATTTACAGTCAAGATAAAAATGTTATAAAATAAATTACCCATGTTTCTTGGAACAAAACTAGAGGCATTATTTCATGTTTCAAATGTTCCCATATTATGCGTTAAAATTCATTTAAATCCTAGTGGCTATCAAATAATTTAATTAACTATTCACTGAACCTAAATAGCCTCTGATGCTGAATCACTTAATACTTGTCGGGAAATATTATTACTTTTTATTAAGTTGGGTATAATAAATCAGAGAAGGCAAGGGAGGTGCGAAGGGGGAGATATTAAAAGCAATTTTCCTTCTCGTACTCGTCAGTTTTATAAGCCCTCGTTGGCATTATATGTTTCGCCTCTAAGCATAGACGTCTGCTTGTCGTATTTACAATAAATTCTCAATGAATTGTGAGATGGTGAAATTTTTATCTTGTCTATATTTAAAATAAACTTACAGGTCCATAGCCAGGGGTAATATTGTTTCCCCCATCCCGAAAAAAAGCCCTCGGGCTTGGTGTAGGGGTTAGCGTGCTGGCCTTGTATACCAAGGGTCGCAGGTTCGGATCCCAGGCATTCCGATGATTTATTTAAGCCATATGGATACCAAATTATAGCCTATATTTTTTTTTAACCCTTTTCGGCTAATGAAGACATTTATGGGTTGAATTTATTAATATATAGCCCATATATTTTTGAATACAATGTATTGATGGCTACCGGAGGACGTTCCACACGCTGATTGCTCGGGGCCAATAATCCGAACTTTCGCCACCCTTGGCATCACTTAATCATAAAGACTGTGGTTACTGTTGCTCTTCCCAGTTGCCAGCCCCCCCCCCCCCCAGCTTAGAAATTACAAAAAATATTCTTTAAATATATTCATTTGAAGGAGGGGGATTAGTTCTGAGATCATATGAACTCTCCAAAAAATCTCGACATCGAATTTTTGACATGAATACAATACTTTCTCTGTCTATATTAACATATATAGAGGTAAGAGAAAGTAAAAAGTACATCAGTAAAGTCCTAGTACTTTTTAGCCGATTTTTTTCTTAAGAAATACGGCCCTTCGGATAGTGCATATTTTGAATAATTCCACTATGCAAAGATCTCATATTTTTATTTTTTTATTTATATTCTACTAATAATTATTTTAATATTTTATTATTTTGTGGAATATAAAAAGATTTTTTTTTATTATTATTAATCCTTTCGGCCAAAAAATAGATTTTCTTTATTTGCTTCTGAGAAACAATGGATGACATCATTCTCCAAACCCGTCTAGATTGTTAGAAAACCGGTTAGTGAGAAAATTAAAGAGAGCACATCAGAGTAGTCAAGATTCAAATTGCGATATTAAATAGGTTTTTTTATATTCTTTCAAATTATGGATTATATATTTTTGATTTGAAACTTTATTTAATTTAATTTTTTTTTTTTCTTTTAATACACAACATACTGATATCTTTTAATTATAATTTTTTATTTGGACCATCTATATATATATAAAACTGGTGTGTCTGGTCGCACAGCACACAACTTCGATTACCGAAGGTAAGAGAAAGTTGTGTGCTGTGATTGCAGATTTTTTTGTATCGAAATATATTTAGTTTGCGACAGTATGGTACATTTGAATTCAAGATGTAAAATTTATAACAGAAAAATATTTATATTTTGTTACCATGGCAACAACCATTTCTCCTATCTTTCCTATGAAGTACACGAGTAAAGTGGCCTTCATGAGATTTCATTGCCAAAATGACCGAAGGCTTTGCGACTAGTTTATTATATAAATACAATGATATTATAAATAGAATTTAGAATTAACAGTTCATCATAGAAATTAGTTCACCCGAATCAACACCATGATGGCGCCAGCGTACGGTTTATTAAATTTACATGTGCGTTTTGGAATTCTCAGAACGGGGCTAAATCAAGGGCGGATACAAGGGGGGGGAGTAAAGGAGGTAATTACCCCCCTGGGATTTGAAAAAAAAATACTTTTTTTCGAAAAAAAAATGTATTTTTAATGTAAAACCCCCCCAACACCTCTGGATCCGCCACTGGGCTAAATATTTAAGAATCTATTAAAGTTTACACAAAAGAAGACTTAATGGACTTGTATCTTTCATAATAAACGTACCATATTATAGGTCTATGTTACTAATGATAACAACTGTGAAAGCCTAAATACCAAATATAGGATATATCGTCACTCGAAGTTTTTCTCTTCTCACTGATCGTGAATTTTCCAGTTTATTATCTTTATATATATATTTTCTTTTTTTATTTTTATTCCACGTTTGGATACGCCCATGCTGACCCTTATGTTAATTATATTTTTCATTTTATCTGAAACATTTTATACTTGGTGATATTAATAAGGAGTGGACAGCATTGTCCTCTAGAGTAAAAACCAGCAACTAATCTTTCAATGGTTCTGAATATATCCGCTAGGTAGTAGCACACATTCAATTCTTGCTCATCAATGTTTGTATATTATTTAGACCTTAATATATAGGCTATTATTGAACTATTAATTTATTCTATTATATCCATTAAATAGAAATAAAAATTTGAAAATTAAATAATTAAATTTTTTTAATAACATTAATTTTTTTTTTAAATTTTATATGCCTAAATTCACTTTTTTTTTTTAAACACTCGCACTTTTTTCTCATTTACACTCACACTCGCACCCAAATTCACACAGTCTTTTGATTTAAGCCGTCCTAAATTCACTTATGATTAATCTGCTGCTAATTTTTATGAGCATTAAATTAATTAAATTAATCTCTATATAATAAGATTTTACCCAGAGTGTTATAATATATATATATATATGTCTATAATAGAATAAAATATTTAATTCAATTGCTCAGATTAATTAATTAATAGGTTAAAAGAGGATTAGGCGTGGTCTGATATATTACGACTATCACAAACGTTTTTTTTTTTTAACCAGATAAGAGAATTTATGTCAAATGTATGAAATTAAACAAATACTGTATTTGAAAAAAAAAATGAATAGGAATTTTATTTATTTTTTTTTAAATCTCCTGAAAAAAAAAACAGAAATATGGAGTTATGACACCCTTGCAACAAATGAGCAATAGCCTATATAATCTACAACTCTCTTATTCTTTTAACGATACCTTTTTAAATTCGGATCTTCTCGCGAATGAAATCTCTATAAAAGAAAAAGTGAGCTGCCAGTTTTTTTAACTCTTTCTCCTCTTTAATATACGTAAATTTATTGAAAATTGAGAATTTATAAACATAATTCTGTATTTACACTGATTTATCCTTGCATTAGCTATAATTTCTGATTTCAAGGAATTATATTTTGATGCTGAAAAGCACTTGAACTCATTTTATTAATTAAACGCAAAGGAAACGGCGGCTTTCGGCCAATCAAGAATCAATTTGCAATTGGATCTCCATTTTGAAAGTGCGAATGGTTCCTGATTGGCCGTTTCAAGGATTCCCTGGCCGGCCTCTCGCGAAACCACGCCCCCCCCCCCACCCAACACTGAAAAATTTAATTTCTATAATATATTCTGAATTAAACAAAAATTTTTCCATTTTATAATTAAAAATAATATTTTATATTTTGTTGAAAAGTAAAAAATTAAATTTTATTGATATATTTCTCTCATGACTCAACTTCTTCAATCAGCCATTTTTGATTTTAACATTCATGGCGTAAAATAAATAAATAAAGATATAAATTCATTTTTTTTAAATTAAAATTTTATTTTTTACTTTTTTATTTTGAAATAGCCCACACAGTGTTTCATTAAACCACCCTTACCCTTTGGTAGGAGAAAGTTGTTCACCGTGCTGGTCACACCAGATTTTTTGTTTCGATTTGGTATCCAAATGACTCAAAGTTTTGAGATATTTGACTTCAAGGCCAAGTCAAATCTTCGATAATTGCCACAAAATAATTAAATTACACAGCTTGTAACCTCAAGATATTCATCCTCATTCTCAAAAGCATTCGTCGCATAATTAATAACTTTTGAAGCGGTGAAATGGTTAATTATCTGCTTTATCCCGCCGATATATTCAAAATTACTCTCTCTGTCCGAAAATAAAAGACCAATTCGAGAAGTTGAGTTTTTTTATTTATTAAGAGTAGAAAAAAAAAACGAATCAAACGTGTTAGTATTTCAAATACTACAATGAAAACCCTTCTTTCCGGACAAATTTTTGTGTCAAAATGGGCTCTTATTTTCGGACAGAGTATAAAATTATCTATAATTAACTTTTATTTTTGCCAAAATATTGCAAATGTTATATTTTTCAATTATTATTATCTACCGTACGATATACCATACAAGATACAATTACGAACGTATTATTCCTATGTTTGTTTATAAATACCATATTAAGCTCTTGTGCTATCGGTTACTAAATACTATATATAAAAATATATTAGTTCGTTTTAGTATGGGCCTATGCTACACTCAAGGGCGGATCCAGAGGTGTTTCTCGGGGGGGGGGGGGGTAATCTGGTGTGACTGGTCGCACAGCACACAATTTTTTCTTAATTTCGGAAACTTAAAGGCGCATTCTATACTTGTTTGCCAGAATATAAATACAAATCAAATTTTTAAGTAATAATTTGTAAAATTATACATTCAAAATACATTTTTTTCGAAAAAAAGTATTTTTTTTAAATCTCAGGGGGGTAATTACCCCCTTTACCCCCCCCCCCTTGTATCCGCACTTGCTACACTAGAATATCGAAATTCTAATTAGTAAAGTGCCTAACTCCATTTTTGTTTATTTTTCAAGAGAGCTAAAAAAAATCTGGTGTGACTGGCG
Organism: Euborellia annulipes; assembly: GCA_023213315.1. Taxonomy (NCBI): domain Eukaryota; kingdom Metazoa; phylum Arthropoda; class Insecta; order Dermaptera; family Anisolabididae; genus Euborellia; species Euborellia annulipes. Next base: position 67,238 of record JAKCPI010028819.1, on the reverse strand, counting down.
CACAGCACACAACTTTCTCTTACCTTCGGTAATCGAAAGTTGTGTACTGTGCTTGTCACACCAGATTTTTTGTGTCGACATGTATTTAGTTCCCGACAGTACGGAACATTTGAATTCAGATGTAAAATTTATAAGTATGGGAAAATATTTATATTTTGTTACCATGGCAACCATTTCTCCTATCTTCCCTATGAAATACAAGAGTAAAGTGGTCTTCAGAAGATTTCAATTGCAAAATGAGGATATACATTTTAAAGAGCATCTAAAAAATAATTGATTTTTGAATTTAAAAAAAAAATCGTTGGAGCAAATTTTGAGAAAATCGAAAAAAACTGAAAAAGTACATCAGTAAAGTACTAGTACTCTTTGGCTGATTTTGATTAAAAGCTTATTTTCCCGGTCCCGGGAGGTGTTTAACTTAAATATAAAATTTCAACCTCGTAGCTCAATTCCTTCATGCTTAAAATTGAACACACACACACACACCCACCCACCCACCACCCACACACAGACAGACCATGTCGCGAAAACCAGTTTTTTGGATTCATGGGACCTCAAAACGTGAAGATCCATCAAAATCTCGACATCGAATTTTTGACATGAATCCAATACTTTCTCTCTATATATATATTACATATATACATAGGTAAGAGAAAGTAAAATTGATTTCATTGTCATTGTTAGAGCCACTGTTAAACACTTTTCGAACTGAAAAATTTGAATTACGCTCTTACCCAGTTTAGGGCATAAGGAGAATGATATTTTGCAACGAAAAAAGGAGTTAGACACTTTTCTACTGAGAGCGTCGATTTGTTCTATTTGCTTTTATTAATTTCTAAAGTTTTTCCATGCTGCCCTAACAGATAAAAAGTTGTGCATCATGGTGGTATTATACTAGGTTAAATATCTTCCAGAGTAAAAAAAACCCTTACCTACTCGTATGTCAAGCAAAGCACTCCAATCACTAATTGAAATCAAAGTTTATTAATTGATCTCTTTTTTGGAACTGGCTCATCTGGTAACCTGGGATGGGTTCTCATTTCCTTCCCTAATTTTCAGTTAATATTACAATAATTGAATATTTCCATATAGCCTTGGATACGGAGAGACATCCTTTGCGCGTTTTATTGAATTTTTTTCTAATGTCTTTTGAATGACGAGATCTCTGACACTTGGCTTATGTTCTTTCTCTCTACTTAATCTTAATGATAAGAGTTTGGTTTAAAATTACATTTATCTACTTTACATTCCATTTGAAATGCAGAACATGTCGATTAATATGATAAACTATCTATCAATTTCTCTTAAACTTTTCACAAATTTTATAAATAAATGAAATAGACTGTATTTGTTTTATTTATTTATTGTTTTTGAATTATAAATTGGCATTTAGATAAGTTGCCTGGCCACCAAGGATCTGTGTCTCTAAGCGGGTTGTTAAAAAATTTTATTTATTTATATATTTGAATAAGATATTAATATTCAATATATAATACCTCGATTCGGACTTGACTAGTCATAGATATATTTAACAAATGTGTATTTTTACCGGAATCTCGGCTTGGTGCAAAGAAAGCTGGAGTTCCTGGGTTGGGGGGGGGGCCCCCCACCAAAACCCCTTTGTTATTATTAAAATAAATAATTTAACAAATTGAATTAAAGTGAATAAATTAAAATAAATTTTACTTTAACTCAATTTTTCCTTTTCCCCTACAATTTATCAAGTAAAAAACTTTTTTCCTTTTTAATCAGAATCCTATTTGAAGATTTTGGAAAATAGTTCAGGTAGTCTTCAGGTTTCTAAATTAATACCAATAAAATTATAACAAACCTTGTCAAAAAATCAAATTTATGATTTCGATGAGATTAGTAATTTCAATATTATCTTGTAGAATTTTTGAATCAAAATATTTTTCACTTCCTTTTGTGAGGCATTTTAAGCGTTTTCTCAAATAAACAAGATAAACAAAAATGCTCTTTTAATTGTGTCAGAAATCCCCATAACCAGGTCTATTCTCTAAAAACAGGCGTTAAAATTTAAAATAAACAAATGAGTGTTAAAAAGTAATGTAAAAACAATCAGCGTTAAAAAAATGCTATTCAAAATCACTTACTTGCCTCAAACTGCTAAATTTTCCTTTTTCTTCCCCCCCCCCCCCCCCCCCCCCCTCCCCCCTTTTTATTATATAATGGGGGGGATTTTTTTTAATATTTTTAATTAAAAAATAACCCGGGCGAACCCAGCGTGGTAAGAAGGGGGCCGCACCACCACCCCAAGCCCCTTGGGCGCCCCAAACTGCTATTCTGTAAACAAAAATTTAAAGCCAAAGCGTTAACATTTAGTAAATAGTGGTAAAAATTAATGCCATGTCTAGGGGGTGCTTTTAATATTTTAACGTCGTGTTTAAAATAAACATGGCGTCCTTAAGCTAAAAAGTAAGGTTATGATTTTGATAGCTTTGAAATAAAAGCAATATGTTAACGTCGCTGTTAAAACTTTGTTTAGAGAATAGCATTTTTTTAACGCTGATTGTTTCTATGTTACTTTTTAACACCCATTTGTTTATTTTAAATTTTAACGCCTGTTTTTAGAAAATAGACCTGAACTACAGTAGTTTCGCTTAGTTTACTTTTCTTTTTTTTTAATTGAACCCCTATTGTCCTGGTTGGTACACTCTTTGATATTTTCAGAGCTTATTTTGAAAAAATAGCCTCTGTAACTCATATGCATTAAAAGTTAATTAACAAAATAGAAATTCTAATTAAATCCTACTGTGTTTATTTATTAGAAACTAGCTCCGAGTGGCGCTCATAGCTAGTAAAAATTCTAATTAAGTCCCACAGTGTTTATTTATTAGAAATTAACATTTTAATTAATCCTTTTACCTGATAAAAAAATTATTTTAATTTGAGCCAGGAACATGCACTGATGCCAGAAATTTTGACTTTACTTGACAATTCAAGTTTATTATTTAATTACTAATTTTATTGATATAGATTGCTTTTGGGTAGTCTTGAGTGGTGGATTATTAATTAAAATTGTAAGAGTCTCTTTGAAAGAGAGAAATAACGAGAATGGCGGACATTGAAAAACCATTCCCTTTCCAAATAGCCCACGCCTTTGTGTCCTCCGATGGCTTCTTATGGCTTGTGAAGCCACACTCAGGAAACGAAGGTGAAGGGAAAGGGCCTTAGGCTTGGCTGGCCGTGACCCTGGCCCTTCCAAACAAGGAAACCTGAGACCACACGAGGATTGTGCAATCGCTGCAAGTTGAACCAACCAACCACCCAACAACCGCGCTTAGCACTTTTCCTGTGCCTCTGTTGGGCCAATGGACTCATAGCTATCAAAGCAATACATCTAGGAATAATAAAACAAGGTGAAATAAAAATAAATAAATTTATTAACGTCCCGCTTAGAAGCATGACATCGGTATATAGATATTTATCATAGCCTATCATTTTTTTACACTGACTATTTATTTATGTATTGTTATACATTTATCTGATTTATTTATGAATAGCGATCAGAAGTTAACCAAGCTAAGACTTGCATTTCTTCAGCTTTCTTTCCCTACACTTTCACTACGTCAGGTTGTACAGGGGATAATTTAATGTCGAACCCTAACCATGAGATAAAAGAAAATAAATTTTACTCATTTCGGCTGCTGTGGCCATTTAGAAATATTTAAATATAAATTCGTAACATGGATTCCAGAGATTGTTCAGTAGGCTTGTTTCTCCTGGGTCACTCATGCGATACGGCCTTGCTTGTAAACAGACATTTTTTTTAATACTATGTTGAGACAGAGGCAATATATCAATATATATAGCCCGAGTAAAAATAATTAAAAATGATCGAGAGGATACACACACCCGCACAGGTCTGCATAGTGAACCTTGAGGGACACACAGGGATATACACGTCCACACCAGGGACACACAGGGATACACACACCCGCACTAGGGAGCACACGCAATAGATCGAAAGTGGCCAGAAGAAAAATGTGTGTCCCTGGTGTGGACGTGTATATCCAGTACGTGTATATCCTGTGTGTCCCTTAAGGTTCACTATGCAGACCTGCTGCGGGCGTGTGTATTCCTAGATCATTTTTAATCTTTTTTATTCGGGAGTAGTTATCTTTTGGATACTCAATTAAAATTTCAAAACGTTTCAAATCAAGTTTTTTTATTTGATTCATTTAACATTGTCAATATTTATATGCTTGGTTCGGATCTCAGGAAGTCCGATGAAAATAAAGAGATATAGGCCTGCATGAATCGAAATATTTTGTTTAAAAATTGTGGCTCAAATTTGATTTCCTCTCTAGTGTATAGGTTCTCTTCATTGAAGATTTAGTATAAAATTGGTCAAAAAGTAGCCTACTATTATTTTCCTTTTTTCAAAATTCACTCAAATGATTAAATTGATTTTCAATTATCCTAATTACTCTTTGAATTGTACTAAACCAAAATATGTCGAAACAACAAATCTGGCGTGACACCACTTAACATTATTTTATCTAACAATTAGAGTTGTGGTGTGCCAAATAGACAATTGTAGGAAAAAGTAAATTGCTAAGATTTTTGGCAGTAAATAAAAATCAATTGTGGTGAGTTTTATAATCCGTACATTTCAGATACATTGAGAGCAATCCTTCATCTGCGGCTGAAAAACATAACAATGTGAGTTACAAAGAAACAATTGCGTTGTTACAATAATATTTGATTTTCTTTTTTAAACCTTTTTTTTATAACATTTTAATCTTACCTAACTCCACATAAAACGGGTTACAAATTGTTTTATCAGAGCCAAATATTGATTTTTTGAGTAGATATTTTTAACGTGATTCGATCCCTAATGAAGGATTTTATTTTTTCTCTCTTATAAAATAAAACAAAAAATAAAAATAAAATCCCTTATTAGGGTTCGAATCACGTTAAAAATATCTCTATATCAACATTTGGCTCTAATAAAACAATTTGTAACACCTTAATTGGATTTTTAGTGTGAGTTAGGTAAGATTAAAATGTTATAAAAGAAAGTTTTATTAACAAATATTATTGTAATAACTAATTGCTTTGTAACTCATGTTTTTCAGCCGCTGATGAAGGATTGCTCTTAATGCATCCGAAATACGGATTATAAAACTCAATTGATTTTTATTTATTGCCAAAAATCTTAGAAATTTACCTTTTCCTTATTTTCTTTAATATACGATTAATATAGATGTGTTTTCTCGAAAGGTAATATTATTATTAGTTAACTTTGAAGTGTATATCTTGAATTCATTGACATTTTTATAAAAAGCTCTCTCACTTTATTATACCATGTCGAGTGTTCGAGTAAAAGCCCTTTGAACCTCCACCGATGAATGAATTAAAATAACAAATATTAAAATGAATCAGAAGAGGACAAACTAAATTTACTAGAACGTAAAATAAATATTTAAATACAACTAATACATATTAAATAATAAGCTCTTCTCTAGGTCAAGGCTTATGTAAACAAAATGTAATTTTGTTTGGAAGATTTAACGATGTTTTTTCAGCTTTTGAGTTTATTTAGGAATCACTAATAATAAAATAAGTGGACCTACATCCTCTTTTGAATCAATATTTCTTTATTGTGACATAGAAAGCCTATTATGAGATACCCTCGATTTTTATTTATTTCAATACAATTTCAACTCTATTATTAAGCATAGATATTTTGGTATAATCTTTTGAAAATATTGTCTTCTAGTCCATTGGCTTTAGTCTATTGGCCATTCAAATATTGAAATTTTGTATTTTGTTCTTATAATAATTGAAGGGTTCGGGCGCCGATCTCTTCAAATATAGAATGAAAAAATATAAGACAACCAATGAAATAAAATTGCTTAATCCTATCGATGTATCGGTCATTCTTCCTACTTCTTCAGAACAGATTGTGAGTTCACAATTTGTCCTGAGTAACGCCGATAGCAGGGGCGTAAATAAGGTGGGAGGGCGCCCCCGAAATTTTCCAAATCTATATACATATATGCGGGTATAGGAGTGAACAGGGGTATAAAGGCAAGGAGGCCGGGCCCCCTCTCCCTCAAAATAAAACTTCGTCTTCCTAAAAAAAAGGTAAAATGAATTGCTTCATAAAGGAAAAAAAATTTGCCGCTGTGCGAAAAAATAAAGTTTCGAAAAAGAAAATGTTTTTGCAGGGCGGAAAAAATTTACTCTCCCAAAAAAGAAGGGTAAAATGATTTCCACGCCAAAGGGTAAAAATTTTGCCGCCCTGCGCAAAAATTAAATTTCGCTAAAAAAAAGTTTTTTGCAGGGCGGAAAAAATTTAACCTCCCTAAAAAAAATAAAAGGTAAAATAATTTTCATGGCAGGGGAAAAATTTTGCCGTCTTGCGCAAAAATTTAGTTTTTCGTCAAAAAAATTTATTTTTAATGTAAAATTTTAAATATTAATACTTAAAAATTTGATTTGTATTTATATTCTGGCAAACAAGTACAGAATGCTCCTTTAAATTACCGAAATTGAGAAAAACTGTGTGCTGTGCGACTAGTCTCACCAGATTACCCCCCCCCCCCCCCGAGAAACTCCTCTGGATCCGCCCTTGATCTGGAGTTAGAAGAAAAATATAGTTTCCTTTTGTGACTGTTTTTTTTTTTTTTTTTTTTAAATTTATTTTCTCTCTGGTCTTACTAGTCATAGAGCATAACATATTTTCACATATATGACGATTGTTGATGAGATATTGTGTTGAACTGCATCTATAATTGCATCTATAATATAATACTATTTCTTATATCAACTGCTACTTTTAAATAATAAGGCAGTAACAAAAAAATAACTTTATACGTTTATATTAATAAACAATAAAACTTTTCTAGTTGAAATATTTTTTCTACTGGATCACCCTCTTTTAGATTCATATTATTATTTAAAACAATATATAAAAATTTATAAAACAACAATAAAAAAAGAGGGATGGATAATAGAGAATACTTGTATATCCTTTTTGGAAGCTATTTTCGGGGTAGTAATCTTTAAGGGCGATGGGGATGGGGAAGAACAGAGTAACACCGCCCTTCATGTTAAAAAAACCACCCTTGGTGATGTTCTTATGTTTCCTCCGAGGTTTCGGGACAGTTTATTCTCGTCGCATAAGGGCACAAATGGCTCCGTGCACAAAAACGTTCAAGTTTCAAGTGACATCGGTCTTAAATTCCATTTCAAGTAACAACTTTGAGAGATCTGAGATCTGTCTTATTACCATTCTCCTCCTTCTCTCTTTACAGAAAGAGAGAGCAACGGGTTAGATATAGAGTGTAGGTTCTTCAAAAACTTTTTTCAATAGTAAGCTTAATTCCTCTTATTTCATAAAAGATAAAAAAATATACTTCAATTAAATCCTTTGTAAACATTTTTGACCTAAATAAAGGGAATATTTAATCTTCATTAATTTCCTCTGACAGGAGGTATAAATATTAGCACTCGAATATTAAATTATAATTCGTTTTAGAATTGGCTAGTTTTATTTTCAATTGAAATATAAGTTATCGTCTTTCTTTATTTCAAAAGAACATTTTCCCTTATCACTCACTCAATGTCTTGCTTAAATTTTTCTGTTAATTTCGTAGTTTATGCATTCCAAATTTTATTTATGAAAATTTTTTGTAGTTTATTTTTTGGAATTTTGAAGTTGGTTTTGCCTATATGACAAAAAAAAGATTAAAATTAAATTTACAAATTAAACACTAGGTTTTTGATTAAAAATTAACACTTCATACGTATTTCGACAATTAATGGTCATCATCAGGAGTGATTACATTCTAATACATGAAAGTGGGGACATCATATAATTCTATGGTGTCGAAATACCTATTAAGTGTTAATTTTTAAATAAATAAAACCTTTGAAACAAATAACCTAGTGTTTAATTTGTATATTTGATGTTAATTTATAAAATCTTTCAACGAGAACCTACGGTCGAAAGTTTAAATCTTAAAAAAAAACTTTTATTGCAATATTGGCTCTATCTATTCCTGCTATCCAACATCTTCAGAATATACAATTAGAATTATAATGATATTTTAATAGCTGAATATATCAGAAATTAGGAAATAAAGGAACTTGCAGCTAAATAAAAAAAACTCAATTCTCTTTGAATGTTGAAACGTTTCTTAGAAAATTTTTTTTTTGTATTTCATCATTTCAAAAAAAAACCAACTCTAAAATACCAAAAAATAAACTTTAAAGAATTTAATTTTATCAATTGTTTTTATTATTTAATATAAGTTGTAAGCATTGAGCATTGACTTGTTGATTAATCGCAGACCAAAAGATTTTGTAGTCTCAAATCCCGCATTCGGCGGCAAGTTTATTGCCAATTTGGGATATTTATTGTTGCAATGCAATTGTTAAGATGTTAAGGAAGGATCTTGAGTTCAAGCGAGGGTACCGACTAGACACAGCACAAAAGGGTCTGTTTAAAGGGTCAGTCGTATGCGTGCTCTCTTCTTTTTTCAACTGCTGCGTAGCTCTTCACACAGCTCCTTGTATATCAATTAAGCTGGTCACATAGCAACTAACTGCCTCTCTAATTTCCGAGCCAACTTGTGGATTTTGTGTTCCTATATTGAAGAAATTTGATTATAATTAATTTTCCAAAATATTTAAGAGATTAGTATTATTACTACGTTACTCCCTAGTCCATGTTCTATATGTGCACTTAAGTTCAAATAGATTCATTGAAAATTGTGGATTTCTATAAAACATATACATATATACATGCATTTTTCACATTTCATTTTATATATAAGCCTATAGATATGAGTTTTAACACTAGATACCGGTGAGGAAGAGACCTCCATTTCATCCCCTGACTTAATTGGAGATTCCCTTCTTCTAATTTTCTTCTCGAGTTTGGCAGACTTGCTCAAAAAAAAAAAATCAAAGATTCAACTATGACTCATTTATGCTGAATTTACAGAGCAACTTCACAGTCTCCGTTAGTTGAAATTAAAGGACCATCCAAACAAACCGTCTCTAATCTTTTAACCGGCATCTTGTGACCCAAATCGACAAGTGTCCTTATACCAAATTATAATTATTAAATACGAAAATAAATTTATCATTTGCCACTGGAGTGTAATATTAGCTCAAGAATCCTCTATCTAGATTAATTAATATCTCTTTTGATTCCTCTCCACACATCCGTCATAGATTAAATTATACAGGTCCTATTTCATAATATTAATATTAACTAAAAGATTGAAATAGTAGGGCCTACATGACCTAAATTTTATGATAAGTAATCTCTCATGGCATATATTAATTAGACACAGTTTAATTTCCATTAAAATAAAAAGTTTTTTTTTCTGCACTGTAAAAACAATTTTGTTTATTTTACAATTGTTTAGGAAGCAAATTTCATAAACAAAAACATACTAAATTTAGTAAGTCTTTGCAAAAACCATTTACAAATCTATTGTAATTTTCGAAAGCCGTTTGAAAATTAGAGTGCAATTATGTGGTACTTTTAAAATTCCCAAACTGCTTTCGAAAAAAATACAATTTTTAACGAAAATTATTATACAATGTATGTAAAATTACAATACATACTTTAATTTTACGTAATTTTAAAATGTTTGTTTTGTTGTAAACGTTTGTAAAAGTTTGAACCCATTAATTTGTAAATTTAATAGATAAATGCATACAGGGGCGTACTGTATATAGAAATTTTTTTTCGGGGGGGGGGGGGGGCCCGAACTCAAAAATCTTTCTGCAGAAAATTTTTTTTTAAGAAACTCAATTTTTTTTCACACGAAATTTTTTGCGGAACATTTTTTCTTTTGCAGAATCAAAGTTTTCCACCCTGCCCCCTCGGCCCCCCCCCTTATATACGCCCCTGAATGCATACATAGTACAGTGTAGTTACTATTTACAAGGAAAATTTGTAAATTAAGTATTCCAAGACACCACTAAAATTAAGATTTTTTTTTACACTGTGAGTGAGTTAGTATAAAGTTTGAATACCTTAATAGATTTATTACCTCCCCTCCCTCTCCCTTGTCCTGTATGTATATATATATATAATTTAAATTCCACTATAAAGGTGAATTTTGTAAATGGCTTTTGCAGCCCCAAATCGAATAAATATAAATAAAAATATATATATATAAACGAAAATCTATATTTAGAAAAAACATATTTCTTCACAAGGCTAAATATTCTCCCCAAAACCTCTCTATTTTAAGGGGAGTTGTTTTCAACTAAATTTGATGAATGGGATTTTGTTCTGCTAAATTTTGTGTTCCCATGACGACATGAATAAACATTAAGAGGGAGTGTGAAAGAGCTAAGGATGAATTTCTTGTTCTCTCAAAAAGGGGTGACAATTTCAAAGGGATTGCTAATCTTCGGAAGAACCTATTTAGTAAGTGTGAATAAGATAATCCATCAGCCTTTGAATTAAAGTATAAAAAAGGTGGATAAAATTGAAAAAAAAAAGAACGTTATCTAGATTTCTCTTTAAAATCTTTTTTTGAAAAAAGCATAAAAACTAAAAAAAAAAAAGGATTCTCATGAGACTTAGTTTTGTGTAATTCGTATAGAAAATTAATATATAATGGTTGCTTATAAAATTCAGCAATAAGCATTTTGCTTAAAATCCGGTCTTTAGTTATCATAGTTATCACACGATTACTTTTTACCTTTCAAAAATCGCTATATTTTGTTATTTTATTGATTTGAAACGTCAAATGCTATAATTTATGAATATTTTTTCTTTATTAAGGAAAGAAGAATTTATAAGATGAACAAATATATGGACCCTGTTACGCATTAGTGTGTCAAGCGCCAGCTACCGAGATTTGAGAAAATTAACATCAAAGTTTTTTGTTTTCATTGGATTATATATAATTTTTTCTGTCAAATGTACAAGTAACATTAAATATAAATTTTTTTAGGACATATTTCATAAAAAATACTATTAATTATAGCATTTGAAACAATATTCCTTGCTTAACTCAATTTTTTTTTTTGGCGCACACCTAATGCCTAATAGAGTCCATTTATTTGTTTATCATGTATTGTTCGATAGAATTAAACATTTTTTTGTAAAAATGCTCAGTGTACTAAAACTTTTTACACCCACTGTATATATTGCAACTTTATTTTTCATATTCACATTCATTTGAACATTTAAACAACTAGCTTATCATATTATTAATATAGGCCTAAAATAAGTGACCCCATTCGATTTAGATCTTAATCGTACGTGCTTGACAACATCCAGCCTTCCTAAATTGTTTAAATATAATAAGTAAACAAAAATTCTAGGAGATATAATGTTAAAAACATTTTTACCTTCTGAGACTTACTATAAATTTAAATTGATTGTGTATTGCAAGTGGGAAAGCCCGCCTTCGGCTACGCCCCCTGGAACCCCTTGCTCGCCTTCGGCAATTTATTCTTGCTCACTGTTTGGAAATTTTGCAATTGCAAAATTTTAAAGTTTCAAATTTCTCTCTCTGAATGAAGTTTTAAATTTCCCTCTCCCGATCCACTTCCTTAAACTCTGTCCAATCAGCGAGAGAACAGGCACATACATACAGAGACAGGAAGTCAGCGGCTAGCGCTTTATATATATCATTACGATAATGATCATTTAAAATAAATGTTCTCTCTCAGAACGGGAAGCAAACCACGGTTCCTTTGGTCATAAGTGCGAAACTTAGCTCTAAAAAATTGGAGCATGAAAATACATAGCTATTTAAAATTCAATTTGAAAAAAAGTTCCAATATTTTATTGTAAATAAAAATAAGAGGAAGTAAAAATTGAGAATAAAAAAGTATTTTGGTTGCTAGCCTGCCAGGCGAACCCACTCGAAAAATTATTCAATTTTTTTCACAGAAAAAAAGGAGGGGGAAATATTTTTTATAATATTCCATCGCAATTAATTCGAATCAAAAAGTATCGATGCTTGTACTTGGTATCGTATCGAAAGGAAAGTATCGATACCACTGACTATCGAGTATTTCTTAAGTATGAGTATTTTTTGAAAATCTTTTCGGCATCTTAGGCCTTTTATACTTTAAACGAAACACTTTTTATTAAATTAAAATATATTGTATATTGCAGTATGGCCTATTATTTTATACCATTTGGTAATCAAATGAGTATTATAGAAAACTAATGAAAATTAATAAAAATTATTATACGCATAATTAAATTTCTATTTTTACTTTCTCTACCCTATATAATATATAGAGATATTATCTGCTTCGATTCGAATTTTGATGATATACATGTTTTGATCCCCTGATCCAAAAATTCCCCAAATTGGTCTGTGTGTGTGTGTGTTGTGTGTTCTGTGTGTGTGTGTGTGTAACGATTTTTTAGCATGAAGGAATTGAGCTAGGAGGTTAAATTTTATATTTAAGCTATACCTTTGAAGAATCTCAAAATAACTTTTGAACAAAATCGGCCAAAAATACTATACTTTACTGATGTACTTTTTCAGTTTTTTCGATTTTCTCAAAATTCCCTCCAAGGATTTTTTTTAAAATTCATAATCAACTATTTTTAGACTCTTTAAATATATTCTCATTTTCCTGAAATCTTCTGAACACCACTTTCTCTTGTTCTTCATAGGAAAGATAGAATGGTGCCATGGTAACGGAATTTAAATCTTTTTCTTTTTATTAGATTAAAAATCAATTTTATTTAAATTCCCATTTTTTTTATTTTATTTGTGTCTTTAATTTTTCCGGAAAACATATATCCTCTCTCTCTCTCCACTTGCAAACATTATCGCCTGCCTCTCCGCCTTCTCTCATAGACCTAATGTTAATTTCCTATAGGGATTTGTATGTTAATTTCGATTCAAAAGGGGTCCCTTTAACTTTTTAGGCATTTAAAATTTTTTTTTCCAATTCTTATGAAATTTTTATTTATTTCGATTCTATATTGTGTATAAAATGTCCAAATATGAGATTAAAATTTTGAAAAATAACCATAGTTTATTTCAAGCAGCAACATTTAAAATCAAGTTTGAAACTAAGGTGCTAGGGAAACTAAATATATCTCGACAAAAAAATCTGGTGTACCACACGGCACAACTTTCTCTTACCGAAGGGAAGAGAAAGTGTGTTGTAGTCACACCAATTTATATAGAAAGATCGGGGATGGAACTCGGGACGGAAGTTTGATAAAACAGACAGACGGACACTCCCCTATTATATATATAGATTACTATATGGACCCTGTTATGCATTAGTGTGTCAAGCGCCAAAAAATTAAAAATTGAGTTAAGCATGGAATATTGTTTCAAATTCTATTATTAATAACTTAGTATTTTTTATTTATGAAATATGTCCTAAAAAAATTTATATTTAATGTTACTTGCACAATTGACAAAAAAAAAATGATATATAATCCAATGAAAACAACTTAATTTTCTCCAAACTCGGTAGCTGGCGCTTGACACACTAATGCGTAACAGGGTCCATATAATATATAGATTTTATTAAATATAGAATTTTTTTTTTATGTTTTTAAATAAGCCACTCTACTGTATGTATTTTAATCCTTAATTTCCTGAAAAGTGAAAAATTTGGGCACTTGATTAAGAAAAGACGTAGCTAGTAGGTCTATAGTCTAAATTTGTGATTTGTTTAAAGTCTATATTGCCCAGGATGCCAAAAAGACATGAAAAACAAATTATATTTGAATGAGTACTTTTCATTCAATACGGTCAATCAAGTACTCATATAAGTAAAGTATCGAAAATAAAAAAAAAATAGTTCAAAAAGTACTAGTATCGGAACAAAAGTATCGATACTTTTTTTCGTCTCCCTACTCGCAAAATATTAATACTGTACCTTTAAAATATAATAAGTAAATAAATTATGCTAATGAACAAATCACAAGAAAAAAAGTTATTTTTCATTTAATAGCAAATGGATGACATTTTTTTAATTTAACTACGAGTAATAATAATAAAGGGGAACTTGTTTGGACTCTTGCGCAACTATTATGGAAATATACCGAGAACCCAGAAGGCGTTGCGCTATGCCTTTGAGCAAGTTCAGCAATCCACAATCCAAGATGGCGTCGTACGTACAAAACATGAGAGCTCGGGAAGTTGGAGCTGCGCGCGACGCACGACCTTTGGCAACCGAACACTCACTCGGGGTCACTGAACCTTTTCCACGTGGCATCCAACCCTCCACGTGCCGCAAACCCGAGTTCAATGACCTGAGCCCTAGACTAGGGCTAACACCAATTTTGAAACCACCCCCGTTCCTAAGACAACCAGCAAACTGGGGGTGAGTCACCGAATTTCGGTGGGGCTGGTTCGTTGTTTCTGATGAGAATATAGGATCGCAAACGCAAGCCCCGGACCAAGCCCAGAGGGTGTCTATTGACTGTGGAGTCTTCTCTCTCCGAATAGCCCCATTTGCACCCTCGTTCAATTGGAAAAATACACACAGATACAAAAATATATTTATTTATATTCTATCTATCTTCCAAACGAGATTTCTTCTAACAACCGCAGCCCTCTAAGAAAATTGGACTTTCATTAGTCTCATAGATTATCTTTATTATCTCTTTCACAACAGAAAAACTCCATATTTATTAAAACCTAAAGATTAGATATTTCTTGATTAGTATAAAAAAAAATGAATTACTCGGTTGATTTAAGAAGTCTTTTTGTTAATAAATATTTATTTTATTTTTAACTGTTGAAAACAATAATGAAAGAAAAATAAGTATAGTTTCCGAGATTTAGCGCTACTTGCCCTTGCTTATTGATGTTTGTTGTTTTTCTCTTTTAGTGTGTCGTTAGCTTAAAAAAATTTCAAAAATTTTTGGCGAAAATAATTATTAATAATGTAAAGTTTTGAGAAAATAAAAGATAACTCCTGATTTTCTTTTGCACTTTTTATTTTCAAATATACAAAATTTCTAGGGATATTTCGGCCGCATCAGGCCATCCTCAGCCAAAAATACTTTAACAAAGAAAAATTAATTAATAATAAAGTACATAATATATTAATGTAGGCCTACTCACTATTTAAAGTTGACAATTTCCTACTCTAAATTTTGAGTACATTGTTTTTTATTTTTTACTTTATTTGTAATTAATCTTTGCTCTGTTAAAGTATTTTTTAGTCTTGGCTGAGGATGGCCTGACCAATATCCCAAGGAAATTTTGTATATTTGAAAATAAAAAGTGCAAAAGAAAATCAGGATTTATCTTTTATTTTCAATTTATAAAAAAATCTGGTGTGACTACCACAGCAAACAACTTTCTCTTACTCTTGGTAAGAGAAAGTTTTGTTCTGTGCATTTTGTTACCATGGCAACCATTTCTCCTATCTTTCCTATGAAGTACAGAGAGTAAAGTGGTCTTCAAACAATTTTGAGAGCAAAATGAGAATATGCATTTGAAAGAGCATTTAAAAAATAAATGATTTTTGAATTTTATTCAAAATCGTTAGAACGAATTTTAAGAAAATCTAATAAAAAGCCTAAAAAGTACATCAGTAAAGTACTTGTACTTTTTGACTGATTTTGTTCAAAAGCTTCATGTTACGTGCCAGGAGGGTGCCTAACTTAAATATAAAATTTCAACCTCCTAGCACTTTTCGTTTTTGAGAAACGTTTTGCAAATCGTTAATTTTTCCCATCCAATATGACACAATAGCTGATCATTCCACGAATGCAATTTTTATAATCAACGTATTATTAATTAACTCACTTCAATGGATTTTTCAAAATTATAAAGAACAATTCAAAATAAGAACTAAATTTATTCACGGAACTATTTTTTTGTAAACTACCTTCCACCTTAAAAAAATGTATTTTTTTTTTATTTTCAAGCGAATATTATGCAAATTTATACTTTCGTCTTTTATATTTGGCTTAATATGAAAGTTTTTAATAATTAATCTGAGTTTTCAGCTCATAATTTGTTTTTTATTAAACAATAATATTAAAAGTGGAGGAAAAAAACGAAAACAAATTTCTATAAATGTGAATCAACAAAATTTAATATCGGATTTTTTTTTTTTTTTTAATGAGCCAGCTTGAAGTTTTATAAGAAACAAACAAATGAATGAAATAAAACACTTGTAAAGGACGTTAAGCTTTTATTTTAGAGCATATGAAATATTATTTGCTGAGTAGAGTTTGATATTTATTTATACATAGAGTTGAAGGGTAGAGGGTTATAAAGATATTTTTATTTTAAAAAATTTTATTGTTTTCTAGACGTTTTAAATAGAGATTAAAAAAAAGAAAAAATGGTATGTTTATATAATACAATCCATCAGTCACGGAAGCTAAGCGGGATGTCTAGTTAATGGGAGTTTCTCAAAAAGTAGGATGTTCAATTTATTTCCCTTTGCAATTTATTAAGTAAAATTAGTTTATTGTTTTAAACAATTATTATGACGATTATTCTAAAAGCCAAAGCGATTATTAAATGATATTTGTCAACACCTCTAGCCTCTCGGGTATTCGAAATAAATAACTAAATGAATTTTCATCATAGATATAAATAAAACGCGAAAGGCTTTTAGCTCTTAGTTCCTTGTTCTAGGACAAGAGGTTCTTTCCCGCACTGAGCGGCAACAATTCATTGGAATTTTATTGTAAATCATTGCTCTATCCTATATTTATTCAATTTAAATTATCATTCAGGTCGGGAAATGAACCTCTGAGGTCTGAGAGAAAGACTAGAGCCGTTTCAAATTATTCATTCCACCAAATTTGCCTTATGAGATAATATCTATTGGGGGTCCAGGCATTTCTATTTAAGCCATTTGGCTTTTCATTGGAATAAAAAAATAATTTGATCCTGTTTATGAAAATTTTTTTTCCTCACCCAGGCCTCAACAATTCTGTCATTTCTGCCAGCATATTATCAAAACAGCTAACAATCAACTATATAAAAAATAATATTTTTTTTTTTTAAACATTCACACTTTTTTCTCATTCACACTCACACTCACACACACATTCACACAGTCTTTTCGGCAACTTAGGCCATTTAAGACTTTTGACGATAACCGTTATATTAATAATATATATTATTTGGGGTCCAGGCATTCTTATTTAAGCCATTTGGTATCCAAATGCCTTAAATAAAATTAACGGACTAGCTGGGGTCCGAACCCGCGACGTTCGGTATAGAGGGTAGGCACGCTACCGACTACTCCAAGCCCCGTGGGCTTAAAAAAAATAATAATAAATACATAAATTAAAATATTTATAGACAAATAAAATACATAAATAGACAAATAATTATAATAAATAAATAATATAAAATGAGCGAGTTAGTAGAAATGATAATGTTGGAGTTGCGAAGATGTAGCCAAGGAAGTTACATTGGTTTACAATGAAACAATTCCCAGTTGGGACGTTTTATCGAAATTTTATTTTGGCATCTTCAGTCGTTTAAGGAACTTTCATGTTTATTTGAAATACAAACAATGTTTAACAAGACTGTGAGTGTTTTTTATTGGTGAGGCCAAACAACAATGTGTCATTTGGCTAAGTCGGTTTTTATAAAAATACAGTTTCGAGGGCAAAGAAAAAATTTTAACTTCGAAATTCTCTAAGAGCCATTAAAAAGTAAAAAATTTTACTTCGAAACTCTTTAAGAGGCCATTGCCCTCGAAGCTGTATTTTTATAAAAACCGACTTGGCCAAATGACACATGCTTGTATTCGATATAATCATGAAAATTCGTTAAACAACTGAAGATGCCAAAATAAAATTTCACCGAAACGTCTCAATTGGGAATTGGTGTTTCATTGGTTTAAACCTCCTTGGCTATATCCTCGCAACTCCAACATTAATAATATAGAATATTTTAAACTGAACTAGCAGATTTGGCAAAAATTCTATTAGCGGTGTACAATGTTGAAAAAAAATTAGATTTTTAAAATGCGGATTCTCTAAATCATCTCCGATTGGGTTATTTCTTTATTTTTCAACCAATCGCATATTTTTTTAGAGAGAAATTAAAAATTTGGGCTACCTCCTACTAAAACAATAACTACTACAAATACTAAAAAAATAACATCACTTGATACAACAAAAACTAAATCCAGAAAAAACTGATATCTTTGAGGATTAAAAAAGTTTATATTGTTGACCTCCGTCATCTAAGAAAAATCATTGTCTTTATTACCTTATTTTTTACTATAATAATATAAATATGAATAGGGGAGTCGAAAGTTTGGTGAAAACAATCTTTCTTATACACATGAATATTTTCTAATAAAAAAATAATATAAGAACATTTTTTTTTTTTGGGAGGAAATTAGAGTTTAGTTTCTTTATTAAAAAAAAAGGCGGTGTTAAAAAAAAGTTTGATATATGATTCACAAAGTCAAGAGGGCTGCAAGAAAATGAATCTCTTCCCCTCTTTTATACTCAAATTGTTTCTAGTTCTCTCCTCTCTCTTTTTTTTTAAGGAATGTTAAGGAATATTATACTAGGTCGGTTCATATTGTCTTTCTAGTGAAACTCTCATAGTGTTCCGGTCTCTTGTTATAATGAGTTCATGGAAAGTGAACATAAAGGACGTGAAATCAAAAAGGGCTTTACCAGAGAGGAGAGGAGTCCTTTAAACCGAGCAAATTGAATTCATCATCCTTCATACCGATTGGATAATTGAGATGGCTCTAATTCAGTTCACTTCCTGCTTCAGGGCCCTGCTAAGGTTAAATTAATGTACCTCTATTTTTTAGAGTTCTCCTATTTTAACAAGAGCGATTATGCAATCTCGTTTATATTAATAGTCCGTCTGTCTGTTGAACCTGGGGACTTCTTTTTGATCCTTGAAAGCCATGCCGTTGATTATTTTTAACATAATCTTTTAATGATTTTTCCTTTCATGTCCTTCGGTATCTTGAACCTTTTGAAGGATTAAATTAAAGACATCTCATTTAAATAAGGAATAAGAAGTTGTGTGACCTTTTAAAAAAATTA
Source organism: Euborellia annulipes (assembly GCA_023213315.1). Taxonomy (NCBI): domain Eukaryota; kingdom Metazoa; phylum Arthropoda; class Insecta; order Dermaptera; family Anisolabididae; genus Euborellia; species Euborellia annulipes. Next base: position 48,238 of record JAKCPI010028819.1, on the reverse strand, counting down.
TGCTTTATAAGACAAATGATGTTGATTTTCATAAATGATATGATAATACGAGTAGTATTTTTTTAAATAACTGGGTTGAGTCGACATTCTCTAATTTTGAGGGCTTGGCCCTACCGTCTTAAAGATCAACTTATTGTCCGAACAATTGTTTTATAATAGATTGTGCATTTTTTCTCAATTGCTATTCCTCTCATTTTCCATATATAGGTATTTTACGGTCCCTGATCTATTCAGACAAGTTTTATATATACTGTAAATCATTATTTAATTTTCTCTTACCTGTATATGTACTGTATATATATAGAGAGAGAAAGTAATTGGATTAATGTCAAAAATTCGATGTCAAGATTTTGATGAATATACAAAATAATACAATATTTCTTTCGAGGAGACTAGAATCCAAAAAAGTGGGTCCCGGAACATGGTCTATCTATGAACAAAATATCTAGAAGAATAAAAAAAGGTAGCAAGTTGAAATTTTATAATTAAGTTAGGTACTGCCCTGAGACATAGCAAGAAGATTTTGAACAAAATCGGCCAAAGAGTACTGATGTACTTTTTCAGTTTTTTTGTTTTCGATTTTCTCAAAATTCACTTCAACGATTTTGATTAAAATTCAAAAATTAATTATTTATATAAAATGTATATTCTCATTTTGCCCTTAAAATTGTTCGAAACACACTTTACTCTTGTTTCTTCATAGGAAAGATTAGTTGCCATGTAACAAAATATAAATCATCTTTATAAATCTTGAATCTGATATATTGGCGGAAACTAAATATTTGACGACACGAAAAATCTGGTGTGACAAGCACAGAACACAACTTACTAAGAGAAACTTGTGTACTGTGAGACACACACTTTATTTTTCAAAATTACTATTTTTTGGCATCTAAGGCCATTTTAACCATGATATTTATTTCAATTGATTGGAAGCCAATTAAATTGAAATGGGAAGCGAACCCATGACGCCTAGGACAAAAGGGGAGTATTCTACCTCTGTAACTACAGCCCAGGGGTTCAAATAAATAGAAAAATAACAATGCTATAATTATACCAAAATAATCCCATTTATTGTCTATTTCTATTTTAATTAATTGATTTTAAAGAATTTGGAATTCCAAACACAAACTAATGAATCATTTCTTACTCTTTGTTTTACGCCTCATTAAGACAAAGCCTAGAAAACATTCCTGAATGATCTTATCTTTTTTTTATGGTGTTAAATGTAACAAAGAAGTTATTTTGGAGGATTTATGACAGAACAAGCAAATTAGACTGCCTTGATTTGTGATTTGACCTAAAGTGTTGAACTGACCCATCCCAAAAATAAAGGGAGTATAGTTAATTAACATCCAACCAATGGACAATGGATTCCACTTTGATTTGAAAATGCAGCCATTTGAGCTTTTTGGTAGGGTGAGGGAGAGATCGCCCTTCTGATGACGCACCCACTCCTTCACTGTTTTGGGGGTGTTTTTTTTCTTTTTGCCGAAGGGTCGTTGGCATCGTTGCCACGTGGTTCGGGTTCCTTGACCCTGGATGGATGGGATGAGGAAGGGGGCCACGTGTGCAAACTGAGGATAGTTCCAATGGCCGTTGTGGCAGGGACTCCGCGACCTTGGCGCATCGACGGGGTCGTTCACATCTTTACACCCGACACGTGTCCAATAGGACATAGGGCCAATCGGACAACCAATGGACACCAATCACATCCACCAGCTATTTAAATTTCTCAAGACATGCCAAAATAATCAAATAATTGTTTCATTTCCTTGTTATTTATCAAAATTGATAGTAAACTATTTATAGAAAAAGTTCATTGAACTTGATTTGACTATTTCATTATTATTCATAGCATAAATTAAATAGTTTAGTAACGATTAATATCTTACCCCTTAAATGCGTTCTGGATATTTTTAATTTTAGATAAATTCTTTTAGCCTCAGGTTAAAGTCAATATATTTTTTTCCGATTTTTTTCCAATAATTCAATTATACACATACAAGTATTTTTTCATAAATATTCAAAACAATTTTTTTTGTTGCTAATTTCATTGACTTGTTTGCGTCACATCTCTAAGCATATTAATCGAAAGTTTGTGTCGCTGTGCGGTCAGTCATACCAGATTTTTTTGAGTTATTATAGGTCTATAGGCTTACTGACCTATTTTATTTAACAATAATTTTAAATAAATATTCCTTTCCATTCATAAATGTTGTCCATTCCTCATTCAAAGAGATGGGAAGCTAAATAAGATATAAAGTACATAGCCCTACAAATTTATCAAAAAATTTCAATAGAGTATAAAGAACGGAATAAATTTAAAAAAGCAACGTGTGAAAAAAGCATTTAATATTGGCATCTTTTGAAGCAAACCCCTTTGAAACGGCTCTCTAGCTCGGGGATTATTTCTGTAGCTGGCAGATGGACCCTTGTGTTATTTTCGATGCCTTTCTGACCAGAAAGAACCCCACACCCTCTTCTTTTTTTTTTAGTTGCTAGTGCATCTTTCCCCCTTCATATAAGGGAGTTCTAGGCAAAAGGGAGCAAGCAGGAGCAGGGATCCCTCTTTCAAAGGAAGCTCAATTCTGCTTGTCTACAGTCTCGTTCACAATTACTTCCCTCAATGAAAAGAATTAAATTCTAGTTATGTATTTTTACTGAATAAGAGCAATTGAATTATGATAATGAATTTAAAAAATGAATTTTTTTATGAATATTTTTACACGATTAAGTGGCATGTTGATAAAAGAATAATTAATAATTTAACAAATTATTCAGATTTTTTAAAAATTCGAAATCATTATATATCTACTTTGAATGAAGTCAGACAGGAATAAATTATTCTCTCTTACATATTGCAAAATATTTATTTAAATCAATAGATAGACAATAATTTTCTTACATCAAAATAATAGCTAATAGAGAAATTATATATTTTATTTCAGAAATTTTATTTTGTTTAGTGGGAGGTCAGGTAAATTGTTTCAGATATTACAAAATATATTAACCTTTTTACTTGTCCACAACAAGCAGTGCTAATAATTTTTTGACAAATAAGTGACGATTAGTGTCCGAAACGTCGACAAGGAAAATTAAAATAATTCGGGCCGAAAACAAGTCTTTCTTTTTATTTCATCTTGTATTGCTTTCCTGCAGATGTTTTAGAAATTTTTTTTTTAATTATTCCATCAGAATAATAGTAAAAATTTGACATTTGGGAACTGGGTTGGTTTCCATATAAGACCGGGCAAACACGTTGTGGTTTATCCGGGAAGTTTATCTGCAATTCAACTTTGAAAATAGAAAATCAATTATTTTTTTAAAGTTACCTTCGGTAATCGAAAGTTGTGTTCTGTGCTTGTCACACTAAATTTTTTATTTTTATTATTTATTTTTTTTTTTTTTTTTCGTTTTCCTACCATAACAATATAAATACAAAAACATTATAATAAAAAACATGAATATTACAAACTTAATAGTAGGCTAATAGCATAATAATAAAAAAACATTATATGAATAACCAAAGTAAAAAATATATAATATGAAAAATATATATACAACAACATTATAGGATAATCATTAATAAAACAACATAATAAAATCAGAGTACTCACTATTTTTTGATTCTGACAATTCAAACAGGGCAGCAACGTGTCTGATCATCCCGGCAACCAATCGTCTCTTTTTCAAATTATGCCCGTTCCGTATCTCATATTTTTTCTATTTGATTTTTCTTTTGCTCTTTACAAAAGACAAATTTCACCGACTGAAAAATACTAAAAAAAAAAAAAAATTGTTTTTAGTTATTTAATAAAAGCTTTTCTTATTTTTCATAATTTTAAATATTTGGTTGTACCTTCTTATAGGCTATATCTATTTCTTTTACAATATAATTTTTTATTATGTAACTTATAGATGCCCCTACTAATTTTATATGTATATATTTTTGTGATTTGTATGTATTTTGTATCAAAAATGGCATAAGCGATGAGTCAAACTGAAATTTAGGTTTTTTAAAAATTGGTCAAAAAATTTAATTTAATTAGTAGCCAAGATAATTTATAATTAAAGAAAAATTTGATGATGAGGTCAACTTTTGGGTTAAACCTTGCGGTTTACCGTAACGTGAGTGGGATAAAGATAAAATATGTGCACTTTAACTGAACAGGTTATCCGTATAGGCAAACCGCAACGTGTATGTTTGGCCTAAGTTTTAATAATATATTTTTTAATTATTTCTATTTCAAAATTATAATATTGTTTGATCTATTTGGTTGTAGAATAATAATACTGTATTATTATAAAATTTTTATGTTGATATGTCCAAACAAAACATTCATTAATTTGCGGGTGATGTATTATTGTTATAGTATGTAGAGTTATTTAATTATTGATAATAGCCAATAGGGATGATGTTATTGATCACTTGTTTGGTATAACCCATTGAGCCCTTTGTGGTGATACAGGGATAAGCCACGTGCCACAGGATCGCTATGGCGAGCATTGACCTAACGCACAACCACGCATAAAGTGAGAGGCACACACATACACACACATAAACATCGACCTCCCCGGGAACCGAAATCTCTCCCCCAGGAACCCCCTCAAGCCCGATGCTGCCCCAATGTAGACTTCAGGCCCTTTAGGGCTTACGATCGATACTGCTGCCACAAGCACAAGTGGTTTCCATGTGGCACCCTCTGCCGCAGCCTCACTGTCAAAATAATGTCATTTGATCTTTTTTACACGTATTTTTTTTTATTTTTATACCAATAACACCAACTACCTGAAATAAAAATTACAATAACCTGCCGCAATATCTAATTTAATAGAAACATAAAAACAAAACAACGACTTGTAATACAAGGGGTTGTTTTACGCACCCTTTTTATCCCCTAATTCTTTTAAATTTATAGATTAAAAAAAAGTTTTTATTCGATAAAATTAGGTTAAAAGCCATTAGCCCAGTTTTTCTAAATGAGAAAAAAATAATATAGCCTATATTATATTCAAAACATATATTTATTTTATTTGATATATACCTTTTATAAAAAAGGGGTAGAAATTCTCATTCCCAACAATGAGAGCTAAAGAGTTAGTTGGTCTTGTGCCTAGGGGTCAGGGGTTAGCGATTAAAATTTTTACTTTCTCTTACCCTATATATGAAATATACTGTATAGAGAGAAAGTATTTTCTAAATTAAAAGTATTAGCAACCAATTAATTTAGAAAAAGTGCGAATAACCCCCGCTGTTGAAGCGCTCTAAAATAAAAAAAAAAATAAAAAATTTAGAAAAATAGGAATGAGGTTTTCAGAAACCGAAAAAAATACGCATCACAGAATTAATTCTCTTTTAAATATTAAAAAAAAATATATATACGGTATATGTTGTGACTAATGGGATACAATTTTATTTTACTTCTTAGTAAAGTAATACTTTTCTTGGTCGACAAATTTCATTTTTTTTCACCATATTATTAATATATAAGGTTAGCGATTTTGAAAAACTTTTCGAAGCTCAAATTTATTATTTACTTCATGTATCCTAGTCATACAGGATATGACATTAAGTTGTTCAATACATGTTTTTAGTTGTTTTGAATTTTTTTTTAAATTTACTCTTATAATTTTGATATAAATAATTTTATAGATCTTTAATATTCTTTAACCGCCATAAAATAATGTGAGGCCTTTTTTTACTTGTTCTTACCTATATACTTTAATATAGAGAGAGAGAGAGACAACTTCCTTCATTTTAGAAATTGTGATTTTGATAGAAATACAATTTTTGAAGCCCCTGAGTCCTAAAAATTGTCTGTGTTATTTATTAGCTATTATTAATTTCTTTAAAAAATCTTTTTGCATTTGAAAATTTTGAATGTAAATTAATGAAGTCAGTGTCTGCATATTTATACAATAGGAAAAGGAGTAGGAGCACCCAAATTTTATTGTCCCGAAACGTCTCGTTAATTTGTAAAAATCGGAGGCTTTATATTTATTTTTAATAATAATAATAATTTGGTTGCTCCTGCTCATTTCCCTGTTGAATTTAGAATATAATTTATTATAATATAATATTAACTATGTTGAAAGTTTTATTTCTATTAGCTAGTTTAGCTTTGCTTGGAGATTTTCTTGGAAAAGTGTGATTTAGGGGGTTTTCACCTCACTTAAAAAATGATCAAAAATCTTCTCTAATAATTCATTTTTGGTCAAAAACACAATTTTTAAAATTAATTTCTTTTCTCTTAAATGATTAATAGTTGCTGAATAAACTGTATTCTAAACGTTTAAATGTTTACAAGAAAGTCAATAGAGAGAGCGAGAGAGTTTGATAAATTGCATAAAAGTTTTATAAAGTTCCTTGAACAAATGATTAATTTCAAATGGAATGGTGAAATAAATTCCATGCACTTGAGAATTTATCAGAAGAGGGAGGGATATTAAGCTTCTTATTTATGATAATTTTATTTAGTCATTTCTAAATGATGCATCCAGAGTGGGGAGTTAAAAAAAAAAACAAGATTCTTTTTCTTTATTAGAAAACTCTCCTAGGAAATAGTTTGCTTCCGTTGTTCCTGTTTTTTGAATATGTCTCGCATGATTTATGAATAAATTTCTAATCTTTAGTTAATTCAAAAGATTTTAATTAAAATTAGAGCATAGAAAAAAGTTTATATTCTAAAAAACTTTGAATGAAAATACCTGAGCGCTGTAGGGTTGCGACAAATCATTTTTATGGTATAAATACCTGGTGGGACTGGACCTACAGCACACAACTTTCTCTTACCTTTGGCAAGAGAAAGTTTTGTTTTGTGCTTGTCACGCCAGATTTTTTGTGCCGACACATATTCATTTTCCTACAAATCGGTTCATTTGATTTTTTTTTTTTTAACACACACTTTTTTCTCATTCATACTCAACACTCACACACACATTCACACCATTTGGTATTTGGTATTCAAATGGCTTAAATAAAATCATCGGACAGCCTGGGGTCCGAACCCGCGACGGGTTCGGTATAGAACCACTACCAACTACACCTAGACCGAGGGCATTTATTTGAATTCAAGATGTAAAATTCAAACATAAAAATATTTATATTTTGTTTCCATGTCATTCATTGCTCCTATCTTTACTATGAAGTACATACAATCAAAAAGTGATATTCATAAAATTTCAAGAGCGAAATGAGAATATCTATTTTGAAGAGCATCTAAAAAATAATTTATTTATGAATTTTAATCAAAATCGTTCGAGCGAATTTTGAAAAAATCAAAAATAACTGAAAAAGTGCATCAGTAAAAGTAACTATACTTTATGGCCGATTTTGTTCAAAAGCTTCGTATCACATGCCAGGGGGGTGCTTAACTTAAAAATGAAATTTCAACCTCATAGCTCTTTTTGTTCTTGTGATATTTTGTTCACAGTCAGACCGACCATGTCACGAAAACCACTTTTTTGGATTCAGGGGACCTTAAAACGTGTATATACACCAAAATCTCGACATCGAATTTTTAAGATGAATTCAATACTTTTTCTCTCTATATATACATATATAGGTTAAAGAATGTTCAAAAACTTTTAAATAATTTGTTTTATTAAAATTTATATTTCAATTATAATTTTCTTATTTGATTTATTTTTATGACTATGTCATGTATTACTAATCTACAATCGTTTATTAAATTTTACTTAATAAAAAATTACTGGTGGATGCAAAAAGCCATTGGGCTACCTTCTAATTCAAATCATTCTAAAACTAATATTGAATTGAATGCCCTCTGACTTTTGGCGTAGAATAAAATGTGGTTGACACAAGTAGAGAAGAGAGGTTTTCCCTTTCTATGGCCCTGAAGAAGTCACAAAGAAGGGCGTGATGTGGTAACCTTGGAAGGCACAGGTCATTGCCTCCTAGACCAGCCTGTTAAGCGACATCCCATTTGAAAATATTCTATTATCGAATAGGAAAGCAGCCAAAATGTATAGTCAAACACTTCCTGTCACACTGTGTGATGCAATTCATCTAGGAAAGAGAGATAGTTTGTAACATTGACTACTCACTCAAATAAATAATAAAAATAATTAGAGGATGGGTTTATTAGACGATTAACACCAAAACTTTTTATATACACCTTGTCAACGTTTCGGGGACCAAACCTTACCCATATTCAAGACAAAGTTAATAAAAAAATTTTATTTCGCTGCCTCCTTTAATTAACTCGACCTATCTTAAGAAAATTTAGGGGAAAATGTGCTGGTTAAAAAGATATTAGAAGAAAAAAATTAATTTTTTCTCTGACATGTACAAAATTAAAATTCGATGAAATTAGAATAATTTTCTCTAAAAATTTAAGTTCCCAAAAAAAAGCAAGTGGCAATTATAGGCCTAATTGTTTTTATTTGAGAATAAAAAACTTATTTTTGGGTCCAAAATTTTTTTATTTACACCTTCTCTACGTTTCGGGGTCTAGTTTCAGGACAAAGTTGTTTAAAAATGCCTCCTTTAATTGTTAACGTTAAAAAATAGAGTACCTCTATATTTTACAATATACTGGATACCACGCCCTTAGCCTCCAGAGTATAGTAAAATATGCTTATTGTTTATTAAACCCTAATGGAGGTAGAGTAATAAATTTTTAAACAACTTTGTCCTGAAACTTCTCTAGTTCCTCAAACGTCGATAAGATGTAAATAAATTTTAGTCCCAAAAATAAGTTTCTTACTCATGATAGAAGGTCAAAAAAGTTTTTTTTCTTTCAAATAAAAAAAATTATATTTGCCTGCTCCAAATTAGCTATTAATAATTGTAATTTTGGGATCTTAAATTTTTAGAGAAAATTATTCCAATTTCATCGAATTTTGTACGAGACAGAGAAAAATTTTTAAATACAATATTTCATAGACCAGCTCATTTTCTTTAAATTTTCTTAATATTTTGGAAAATTCGTAACTTACGATTAGGCAATGATTTTAATTTTAAGACGCATTTAATTTTAAAAGAAAATTTTGGAATGATAGCTCTAGGGAGATTTTTAGATAATATTAAAGCAAGGGAGGACTTCTTTTCTCCAGGAATTTCTCCTTGAAATTTCAACCAGATCCTTTTTCCTTTCTAACGTTACGCAATTTACTTTGAAACTCAGAGGAAGCTTTGTGTGCTTCAAGCATTTCCACGATCCAAAAAAATGAAAACTAATATACTTGCACTCCCTCCATTTTCCACCGTAATTTTATATTCATAAAAATCTCATAATTTTTTAATTTAATATGTATCTAGCTATAAATTTTATAGATGCTAAATGTAGCTATATATTTTATATAGTCGGTCATTATTAACTTTTATAAATTAAAAAAAATTCTATTTTCATATCGATGTTGCTAATATTCTCGTAATCTTATGAGTTTAATATTTCCTGAAAAGCTAATTTAATTGAAATTTGTTGCTTCTGTCAGGTATATATAGCTAAATAATTATAAAAAGGAATCAACTTTTTAAAACTTAATTCATTTATGAGTAAGTGACACACTATAAATGAATTTTCTTAATATTTCTTTAGTAAATTAATCTAATCAACTTCCTTTTAAAAAGGATATATCTTTTTTATATAAGCAGTGTCATTTTATCTTTTCACTTTTTTTTTTTTTGAAATTATCGCTTTAATCAAAAACTAGACAAATATTTTTGTTTTACTTGTGGTTTATTTGTATATAAATAGAACCAACTATTTGGACACTCATTTTGTATGCATGTATTATTTCAAATTAAAATAATATTGACTTGTTCACAAAAATTAATTATACAATAAAATGAATATATTTTTTGATTAATTGCTTCTATGCCCTACTAAAATAGACACTGCATCCGCAGTTGTTAATTTATGGAGTGATTTAATTGCTCTAAAAGACTGCTGGAGTGATTAATAGAAAAATTCATTAGTGAGTTGGTTTTTTTTGGGGTTGCCTATTTTCCAGGATTTCCAGGACCTCTTTCAACTACCTCGCGAATCAGAAAGGGGGGGAGGTTTACATTCTCTTACCTATATAAACCTCATAAATTTGTAACATGTATCCATAGCAATAACATTGTAAAATTTCAGTTGGCTAGCTTTAGAGGAAGAGGGTGCTCAATTGAATGTTGTTTTTAGAATTTTTCTGAAAAATGCTTGATTTTGTTTTTCTTTTGTTACAGGTCAGTCTTCTTTAAATACGATGAATAGTATAGGGGTTTTATTTAATATCCTGACAAGTTATTTTTAAGGATTTTTCATAAAATTAAGATATTTCGAAGTCGATGAGCACCCCCTTGTATGTAAGTTAGGGGGCTGAAATTTTGAAAACATAACAAACACAAAGGGGTGGTAGAATTTCTATTTGAAACTTTTTTTTGCAATACTGTATTAGCATAGACCACCCTAGTATTGCATTCATATCAATAATTCGATATTTTGATGGAAATACACGCTTTGAGGTCTTATCAAAATCCAAAAAAGTGGGTGTGTCCCAAATAAAATAGGAAGGAAATGAGTTACTAACAAGTAAGATTAAATTTTATTTTTAAGTTCTCTTCTGAGAAGCGAAAATATGCTTGGCCAAAAAGTACTAATATTTTACTAAATTATAAAATAAGATTCTATTATTAGGCCTAGTGAAAACCCCAAAATCACTAAATTTTCACTTCTATAAATATTGATAGTGTAAGTAAATTCAAGATAAAATTACTCAGCCTTTTCAATAGATAACGAACTTATAATATATTTCGATATATCGAGGTTCATGACCATTCAAGGCATTTATTTATTTATTTTCTAAATCATGTTAAATAATAAAAAAAAAAGATCAGTTCTAAGTCCAGAAGGAAAAATACTTTTCCCTATTACACTTTACCTAAATGATTAAAAAAATATATATATGGACTTACAAACTCTTTCAACATCTAAAAAATTTTCCATTAAAACCGATCAAATTGAATCTTTATCATATCTTGACCTGTCTTTATCGTGACTCAAATTAGAATAAATATTTAAAATTAATTTTTAACCCTCTTCAGCATCTTTGTATAAACAAAGTTTATCATTAAACTACACAATCGCCCCAAAAAATGGTCCTTTTCACAGTTCTGGGAATACGCTAGTCATAATCTGAGAATAATCAGATTGATTCTTTATTCAAATAATACTTTACTTGAAAAGGTGACATGGTTCTTGTCACGTCAGCCATATTGAATATATTTGTCCTTGGTTCAGGATCTTGGCTCTCTTGTAAAGGAGAAAGGGATAACAGCGCAAACGCTAAACCCTTTACAAAAGCCGAAGTATTCTCTAACCTTTGACAAACAAACAAACAAGGAATAGAAAGTGCTTATTATCTAAAGATGAAATTTACAATATAAAATAATTAAAATAATTTGTTTGGATCAAAAACAGGTTTTGTAATTTAAAAAAAAAAATTATCATTATTTTATATAAGGATGAACTTATACAGTGCCCTAGCCAGAAAGAAAGGAGGGGGACGATTCGGGGGACTGCCCCCCTCCCCCAAATGAATAAATTTTAAAATATTTTTTTAAATTTCTTACATTTCACACTATTCAGTGGAACTTCGCTTAACGAGCATAATTCGTTCCAGAATAATACTCGTAAAGGAAAATACTCGTTATGCGAAACAAACACATTCTCCCCATGGAGCTGTCCCCCCATGACACAGACTGATGTAACATGAGTATAATCCGGGACTTTCTCTCTCCTCGCCACTCGTTATGCGAAACGTCACTCGTTAAGCAAGTCATTCTTTTACAATTTTTTTTTTTTTTTTGCTCGTTATGCGCTAAGCAATGTTCTACTGTATTTCTCTTTTATTTATTTTCCCATCTTTTTCCTCTCCTATGATTCTGAATTTATGTATAAAAACCATAACAATTACGCTAGAAGAATTCTTTATTTTCATATAAAACTCTATTAATTACATGAACAAATTTTTCTGAAAAGAAAGGAAGGGAAAATTTTTCTAATTAATCAACAACTTTTTTTTTTTACATATTTGATTTTGTTCATTTAATAATATTCTTTTTTAAATTCAACTCGTATATTTATTCTGAGGACCACTCTACTGGCTTGACCCCAAAAAAGGAATAATCGATCTGTTATTTATTAGGGAAAATATAATAATACTATTGATTCAAACCTAAATTAGAACTTAAAATCTCTTCTATTATACTCTAATCAAGTATGGAAATCTTAACATTTTTGAAATTAAACAAAAAGAATGTTTTAACCTTTCAAAAAACCAATTAATTTCAGAAATTTTGTTATATAGATAAGGAGAAAGTTTTTTTTTTTACATCCATACTATGAAATATCAAATAACCAAATGAGCTCTAAATCTTTCTAAGATAAAATCATTGTCAAATGAATTTTGTAATTTCATTTAAGGGTGGTAGAGCTTGGTTTAGATATTCTAGAACAACCAAGTAAGGTGGCAGTTTTGTACGGTTGCTATGGCAACGGGGGTAGAGCGCATGCGCATGCCACACCACCCAATATCCCAACCAGAGCCACGTGGCGTCGGTCGCTACACGTGCCTCGAGTTCATTGACCTCCTGAGGCCCAGGTCCGGCCATTGACCTCGCGTACCCTTTCCCTTTATTTTTCCCTCTCCTCCTGCGAACAGAACCGTCCAACTAACGCCCGTGTGACCCAGATCGAGCTTAAGGCGAACTTATATATCTACACACATTTAGAGAAGCCACCAATACCAAACAACAAACTGGGATTTATCAACACACACACACACAAATGACGCGGATACTAACTAAAGTAGAAGGGAAAAAATAATATGGGTAGGGGAATGATCCGCATGAACAAGGGCTATTCGATTTAGCTTCTCCCAGGGTTCAACGTTCTCTCCTTCAAATACATATACCCACACAGTGTTAATGTATCTGCGCGTGTGCCGCCATTTTGTTGGAAATGGCCGACCAGGATTTTGTGATTGGGCTACTAAATAAACGAATATTTTCCATTTAGGTCAATTATATAATCACAAGAATGTAAATAATTGAAAAATGAGTTTGGAAAAGGGAATAATAGAGGTCAAAAGGACATTTAGGTTATGTAATAAAAGGGAATTAATCACATTTAGTATATTAATTAAAAATATATTGCCTATAATTGTGTACGCCTATATATACTCAAAATAAATACTCATTTATTATTTAAGAGTATTATAATGATAGTAGAATAAATATTTAATTTTTATATTAGAGAAGGTATAAATTCAGGCTAGCCCGTGGAGAGCCCAGGCCCTTCGCAAAAACATTTTTTTTTTTTCAAATAGGGTGGGTTTTAGTTTATTATTTTACTTTATAATTCTTATTTTTTCTAATAAAAAAAAGGTTTTATTATTATTTAAATTGTTTGAAGAAGGGGGGGGGGAGATGTTCCTCAGAATTTTGCCCCCTCCCTCCTCCCAAACCGAAATCCTGACTACCTTACTATTCATATTATCCATTATAATTCATATTCTAATAAACGGATTTACATAAAATCTAAGTTTATGGCGGTTTTTTTATTGCTTTGGTTTTGTTTTTCTATTGTTTTGTTTAGTGTGATTGTTGTAAAATGTATGTAATAATAAGAATTGCAAAAAAAGAATTGTTAAATTAAATGGTTAAAAAAAACATGTAAAAATTTGTGAGACTTTATGAGAGGGAGAATACATTTAAAAAAAAAATCAAAGTTTGGGATGTTGTCTTAGCCATTTCTAATATAATATAATCCGAAGGATTCACCGTTGGCACTAGTTGAAACATTCTTAAATTTAATTAAATTATCATCTAATTAGAGATAAATAAATAACACAAGGTTAAGTTTCAAAAGGATTTTATTATTTTAGCTTATGCGCATTTCGACATTAATACATCATCTTCAGAGCTATGAGCCAGCTTAACCTCGTGTTATTTATTTATCTATAATTAGATGATAATTTAATTAAATTTAGCCATTTTGACAAAATCTTTAATAATTTTTTTTAACAATTATTGAAAAAAAAATTTCCCTTAAAAGAAAAATTTGCAAGACAATCACCTCTTGATGTTGAGTAACGTTTTACGTTGTTTCTACTATCCTGCACACCGTACGGTACTAAAAAATCTGTTAGCCATATTCTCGTCTAATTAACATTATAAGTGCAATTAAAGTTTAAATGAAGAATTAAAAATAAAAATTTTCAAAAAGTTCTACACCCAAATTCAAAAAAACGTGACAAAAAATCAAATTTTTCAAATTATGACTTAGACTACTGATTTCGTATTAACGCTATAACATTTCTCAATAAATAATTTTGTGAAAAAATATAAAGTAACTTCCAAATAGGATGCCTAGCAACTCCATTTCTATTTATTTTAATAAAATAATTAGTAGTAGTAAAAAATTTCCCAGGTTTGATACTTGAGCTCAACCACGATTTTTTTTTTCATAAATATATAATAAATAAATGAGTAAATAATGATTTTTTAAATATTTAATAGGACAACAGGCCTATACCGTGGATAATTTATTTTTTTTTTTGTACGTACGAGGTCAAATGATATTGGAAAAAGTGAAATTCAAAAGTGGACAAGCTTTTTTTTTGTTTTTATCTGATATACACACAATAATTTCCTACTCTATAGGTTTACTCTTGATTGGATCAAGGCAATTTTAACCTAATTTCAAAGCAATTTAGTTGTAGCGTTAAACGCACTTTTCTGACCAATAAGAAGCGAGCATTTTAGCTCAGCCAATCCGGTGACAGGTCACGCCTAACTCAGGTCACGCGGGTACACATAAACGCACCCAAGATAACACACATCGACACCAAAATACACCCTATCTTGAGGAGGTTCCAAATTAACACTTCCATGGAACAAAAAATAAACAGGAATGAAAGAGAGAGGGAAAGGACATTGACTTGGAGATTTTAAAAAACTGCTTATATCCAATTATATGACGATCTTGTTACAAGAGCTGAGCTTAGCCAGGATACTAAATACGGTCACCTCCCGAGTCCCTTTTAACTGTCATAAACAATAATTAATTTCTCATTTTTATTAACTTGTAAAAAAAAAACATTGATATCAGCTGAAATTTGTTTTATCAAGCATGGAAAATATTTAGGCTACCTTTTATCAATGTTGTTGAGATAGTTTTTATCAAGGATTATTAAATGAAAATTTTTTATAACTAGGTCATTCCATTGTTATGAACATTGGAACGGAATTGTACTAGTCAAAGCTAAAAGAAAATTAATTATTATTTCATTTAAAAGGTATTTGTTTGAAATTTTTTAAAGAGTTATCCCTGGTGTGACTACACTCACTTTTTACCTAACTTCGCAATTATTTTGTTAACACTTTCTTAACAAAACTCAATAAAGTTGAAATTTCCTTTGGTATTTCATTCAAAAGAAGAAAAAAAGTAACTAGGTAAAAAATAAAAATTAAATACTTGCTAATTTATAGAATTTTCTAGAATATTCATTCCAGAGAATCTGAGAAGCATCTATTTGCAATCCACCATTTTGGATTCATTTTTTCTGTGTAATCAAAATGCAATATTAAAGGTACTATTTGAGAAAAACATTTTACAATTATACTTAGCTGTGATAAGAACGCATAAAAATTTGGATTAAGAAAATGAATAAGTAGCCTATAATTAAAACATCTTGAAAATTTCCAAAAATTGATTTTGTTAAAAATATCCATGAAAATATATACGTAATTACAAGATACTAAAAACGCACTTATTATTCATTATACAAAAATTAAAGCTAAAAATAATTAATTTTCATATTTAGATGAAAAAGTTACCAAATTTCATGATTTTGATTTGAATTTAATCAAAAAGATCTAAATTTTTTTTCCTTTTTGCTGCACTTGTGTTCTTCAGTAAAAATGTATCTACAGTTTTTATTTTTTGCCTCTCTGCAAAATTATTATTAAGAGATTATATCTCGCTTAAAAAAAGAAATAAAAATTAAATATAAGTTATTCATGAGTAGGTTTATTTAGAAGTTTGAATTTGTGATTTTTTTCAAGTTTCTATGATCCTAAGTGATGGCTTCCCAAAAATTGTAAGTTAACGCTTTTGGAATATTTTACTAAAGAGCCGCCTTGCCCCCTCCCCCTGGTAAAAACAATGTTCCGACATCTATGGATTTTCAGTTTGCGTTAGTTCATTATTTCATCAAATAATAGACATTAGTCTAAAAGTTAAATAGACCATCATTTATATAAGTAGTGAGGAGATTCAAGGCAGCCAATAGCAATAAAGAAAAAATATATTTATCTTTCGCTTTATTTTACACGCTTTCGGCCGATATTCCAGCCTTCATCAGGACAAAGTGCTGTGTGTCTAGAGCTCATGAAGACCGGAATATTGGCCAAGCGTGTAAAATAAAGCTAAAGATAAATATATTTTTTCTTTATTGCTTTTGGCTGCCTTGAATCTCCTCATTACTCATTAGGCTATCCCCCACATTCAGCCACTTCTCCTGAAATTAATCATTACTCATCACTTATATTTTCCTTATCTACATTTTTTTTTTTCAGAGTCCCGAATCCGATGTTCAGCAGGTCTTCCTTAATTTCAGGATCCTGGATGTGGCATTCTTGACCAAAATATATAAGGTAATTTTATTACAAATTTATAAAAAAAAAAAAAACCTCTTTATGCAATATAAAATAAGAAATTAATTAAGAGATCATTCTAGAACTAATTCTTATCCTAAATATCCAAGTAGGATAAGCCTAGCTATGAATTATTTTACTTTCCCGCACTTGTATATAATAGAAGGAAAGAGAATAAAGATCTTTTATACCTTTATCATACCCAATCATAATTTTTCTTTCAAATATTTATTTTTCCTAAAAATTTCTATCGAAATAATAAATTGAGTTTTTGCTTATTTTCTTCTAAAATTACAATTTTCTTCTTTTGGTCTCGAATTCCTCATTTTAATTTAAAATGAAATATGGTTTATTTCGATTTGTATGACAAATTCAGAGTTGGCAAATAGGATTTGATCAACATTCCAAATTAATAAGATTTTTTCTTTCTTGTCAGGTGTGGGGACAAATTTTCTATGCTCTATTTTTTTCCTTCCGAGATATTCCAAAAGAGACCCTCTGCATAACGAATTCATTAACCTGCTGATAACATTTTTTTGAATAGCCAAACCCATCTATTATTTCATGTCTCGCTCTTTTGACTTGTGACCAAGAATAAACAATAAAACAACCTTTGGATGGATGGGTATAATATATTTACAATTGTTTTTTTTTTTTAATCCAAAAAAATAGCTGATATCATTATTTATCTAACCTAAATTAATTATACCCAAATTCTTGAAGTTCTAAATTTTTTAGACAATTTTATGATTTTAACCTCCTGCTTTTTATATTGAAATTTCATTTTATTAAAAATTTTGGGAATAATTATTGAAATGTATTTATGTTACTAGCCCTTTTTAATACATTAAGGAGATATAAAGTTAGAATATACTTACAAAAAAAATATAAATATAAAATAAAAGCAATAATTCTACAATAATTTTGAAATATTTCGCTTCAAATTTAAGTCGATTTTTTCAAATTTTTTAATAAATAAAATATATAAATATATTTATTAATTTTTACTTTTATTATTTGTGAGCACATTAGTTCTCGAAAACGGCTCTAACGATTTTTTTTTTCAAATTTGAAATATATACTATTTTTGGTACGAAAATGCAATTACGCAAGGTCTCATCTTTGGGAAAATTCGGGTACTAGTACTTTACTGATGTATTTTTTTAGTTTTTCCAATTGTATATAAAAAATAACACCGAACTCGAGCTCCAGCTCGGTCATCCAGGAACTATTTTTTTAAATGAAAAATTTGAAAAAATTGACTTAAATTTGAAGCGAAATATCTCAAAATTATTGTAGAATTATTGCTCTTATTTTATATTTTTCTTTGTAAGTATATTCTAATTTTATATTTCCTTATTGTATTAAAAAGGGCTAGTAACATAAATAAATTTCAATAATTATTCTTCATAGTAAAAAACGAAAGCCACTTTTAAATAACTTTTTATGCTCGAAAATAATTAAAAATCACAATTTTATGCTATCCATAATATTATAAAATAAAATTTCAATATAAAAAGCAGGAGGTTAAGATCATAAAATTTTCTAAAAAACTGAGAATTACAAGAATTGCTAAAATTAATAATTGAACCTCAAACTGTTGAGATCCCAATATTAAATTGAATTCTTTGTGGTGTATGCTATTAGCTTAGAATTCCCAAATGTTATATTGATATAGATTTTCTCCGCGGGTTCGTACGTGATCTTATTGATTATAATTTTTCAAAATATTTATAATAGAAAAGCTAATATTGGAATGAACCGAATGGGGTTAGGCATTAATTCGAACGTTTAAACCTAGAATTTATTAGCATAAATTTAATTCGGAAATTTGATGAGTCAGTCTTTGTATTCATTTTTTCCCTTTCTATATAAATTTAATTTAATTATTTTCACCATCTCCAATATGGTTAAATACATTCATTCCCTGGTTAAAAGCATCTCCTTTCGCTTTTTCTTTCTTATCAGAACATAAAAATAAGTCGAGTGAGTTGATAACTTTGAGTGTCAAACTAATTTACTTGTTGACCTACTAAATGAACTGGTCTATTGGATTTATCAATTGAGGGGAATTTTCATAAAGTTTTGAAATGAAAATGAAAATTTAAAACTTTAGAAATTGTTTTTAAACATAAAAAGTAAAATATCAATGAACCAGAAAAAATTTGCTAAAAAAATTAATTTTCCAATAACACCCCTCAAGGGTATACCATGGTATAGGAAATTTTCGTAGATGCTTATTCATTATTATTTTTACTTTCTCTTACCTCTATATATAGTTAATATATAGAGAGAGAAAGTATTGGATTCATGTCAAAAATTCAATGTCGAGATTTTGATGGATATACACGTTTTGAGGTCCCCTGAATCCAAAAAAGTGGTTTTCGCGACATGGTCTGTCTGTGTGTGTGTGTGTGTGTGTGTGTGTTCTGTGAACAAAATATCTCAAGAACGGAAAGAGCTAGGAGGTTGAAATTTTATATTTAAGTTAGACACCCCCATGGGACGTGACACGAAGCTTTTGAACAAAATCGGCCAAAGAGTACTAGTACTTTACTGATGCACTTTTTCAGTTTTTTTTTTTTTCGATTTTCTCTAAATTCGCTCCAACGATTTTTTTAAAATTCAAAAATCAATTATTTTTTAGATTCTCTTTAAAATGTATATTCTCATTTTGTCATTGAAATCTTCAGAAGACCACTTTACTCTTGTACTTCATAGAAAAGATAGGAGAAATTGTTGCCATGGTAACAAAATATAAATATTTTCCCATACTTATAAATTTTACATCTTGAAATTCGAATGAACCGTACTGTCGGAAACTAGATACATGTCGACACAAAAAATCTGGTGTGACAATCACAGTACACAACTTTCGATTACCGAAGGTAAGAGAAAGTTGTGTGCTGTGCGACAGTCACACCCGATTTTCTCTTTTTTTAATGAGCTCTACAAGTATAAGCCTGTGTAGCCATGACCCCATTTATTTTCATTATAATTATTTTTTTGTAATTCGTTAGTATTAATATAAAACATTTTTTTAAAATACAAAAAAATACTCTATATTAGATGTTTCAAGTCATTTGCATTGAGACATCACTGTCTTCATCATAAAAAAAGAGTAATAAATAAATTTGTAAAAGCCGAAATACAATAAATCAATATTGAAAATTATTTAAAAGTGTTGTCTCATGGAATCGTTTATCTTAAAGAATGGGTAATTTACAAAATATAAAATCATAAACTAATTTGCAAAGCCGCCATTTTGTATTTGCAAATATTCGCGAATCGCCTGCAAGTTAGACAACCAAATAACAAGATTTGGCAAGAAGTTGATCGATCAACAGGCGGGCACACAAGTGAGAGGTTTTCTCAATAGAAAAAATGTTGTGCAAGTCATTTGCAACTTTTTATATAAAATGAAAAGTATTTTTTAATTTCTCACACCATTCGTTCTTTATTATTAAAATAGGTATAAAGAGATTTGAAATTTTTTCTCTATTATTATTTTAAATGTGCCGTACTTATTTTTAAGGAATATTACGTATGCATATACAAATTAAATGCAAAGCAATTAAACAGCGTATAATAAGAGGTTTTATTAAATTTTTCTTTTTTTTAATTAAGTAAATTCAAATCTCGAGACGAGAAATGAACATTAAACCTTGACATACCCAGGGGGGGAGCCAGCCCCCATCCCACCCCAAACGGGGCGGGTGAGGATCCAAAGGTTTATTTTTATTTTTTTTATTTAATAAAAAAAAAATAAAATAAAAAAATAACTATACCCAATCTATATATATTTATTTATATATAAAAAAAAAAAATTTATTATGAGTTTGATAAAAGAAAAGAAGAAAATGAGGGTGGGTGTGGGGGGGGGGGGGAGGGGGAAAGAGAGAAGGTTTTTTTTTTTTTTAAAAAAAAAAAAAACCTTGACATATTTACAATTCCATTAAAATTTATAATTTCGATACAAATATTTAATTAAACTATTTTATTATTAGGTCCTAAATAACAATGATAGGTTAATATTTCTATTATTATTAAGATAATGGGATTTTTAAATTAAAAATTTGATGCAAAATAAAATAATTTTGTTCTCTTAAGGTGGCCCTAGACTGTCAATCGTTTTGATCAAAAGATTGAAGTTGATTGAATCGATTGACTAAACCGATTGATCAAAATGATTGACCGCGTAGGGTCTCCTTTAGAATCTTTATAGGTAATTAATAGAGAGCACAAAAAAATCCTTTTCTCAATTTCTGAGAATATTCATGTCTTTATTAAAAAGAAATCATCACCAATCTCATAAAATGAAACTTATTTTTAAATTAAAAAAAAAAAATCTGAGGCCAGTTAGACCCCGTCCGTTTATTTCTTTTGATTGGTATCCAATTCAATTGAAATAAATTTTTTCGCCAGGGACGGGATGCCAACCCTCGGCCTTTAGCACCAGAAACTAATGTTGAGCCATAGGTCAAGGGCTACTTATTTTGAAATAAAAAAGCTACTTTTTTGCTCTTTAAAAAATAAATGACTTTTTGCTGACTGTTTTACAAAATACATTTAGAAGGAAGTTCGTTATTTATAATTCTAATTTTGATCTCAGATTCTTTTCACTTATATGACAATGACTTTCTTTTCATAATAGCCTTAATGTAGAATGTTTTTGAGATATTTGATTTTTAACACAATAATATTTAGATTGAATTGATTTCTAATCAATTGAAATAACGGATGATTCGGAAAAAAATGTAGTAATAAGCTATAGATGATCCGAAAATTGTAAATTCAGTTTATATAGTACAAATAAATTGTAGTATTTTTTAGGAATGAATTGCTGAAAAAAGAATTAAGTAGCTATAATCTTGCTACAAAACATTATAATTTATCGTAGTATAAAGGAGTTTTTTGTATTGTTAATTACTAAATTAAAATAAATACACGATTAATGCCAAAATGTCTTTTATTTCCAAAAAAAAATACTTGGTTTTTAAATATTACTCTATTGTTCATGGATCAGTTGAGAAAGAATGGAAAACTTTTAACGGTGAGCTTTGCTCTTTAAAAGACTCACAGCACCCAGTATTTGGATCTTGTACTCTGATTTGATACCTCTTAATAAACTTTTTACTTTCTCTTACCTCTATATATGTTAATATATAAAGTATTGGTTTCATGTCAAAAATTTGATGTCGAGATTTTGATGGATATACACCCCCTGAATAAAAAAATGGTTTTCGCGACATGGTCTGTCTGTCTGTCAGTGTGACTGTGAACAAAATATCTCAAGAACGAAAAGAGCTAGGAAGTTGAAATTATATATTTAAGTTAGGCACCCCACTGGCACGTGGCACGAAGTTTTTGAACAAAATCGGCCCAAAAGTACTAGTACTTTACTGATGTACTTTTTCAGTTTTTTTCGATTTTCTCAAAATTCACTTTAACGATTTTGATTAAAATTCAAAAATCAATTATCTTTTAAATGCTCTTTCAAATGTATAATCTTATTTTGCACTCAAAATTGTTTGAAGCACACTTTACTCTTGTACTTCATAGGAAAGATGGGAGAAATTGTTGACATAGTAACAAAATATAAATATTTTCCCATGTTTATAAATTGTATATGCCCTTGCGGGCACAGAACACAACTTTCTCTTACCTTCGGTAATCAAAAGTTGTGTTCTGTGCTTGTCACACCAGATTTTTTTTCTCAAATGTTGTTTTCCTATCCGATATTGAGGTACCCCATCTATTGTTTCGCAAATCGTTTTCATTTCACTCAGACAAGTTATAGCCTACATAAAATAATTTTTTTTTACTGTCGGTGCTAAAAAATTCTTGATCTTTTCCCAGGTAAATCTTTACCTTCATGTACCGGTACCTTCTGAGGCTATTCTAAGGTCCCAAGTATAAACAATTGATTTTAAACTTCATTGATTTTTTTTTAATATTATTCATTTTTAAGAAAATATTATTTCATTTTAATAATGAATGAATCATAATTGCAGAGAAAATCCTAAGGCTTAGAGTTAGAAATTTAAGAATATTTAATCTTTAATTATTCTTTTTATATTCAATTAATAAACCTTTTAATGAGAGCAGTTTCTTCTCAAATAAAAATTATTATCAAATTCTTAATAAAAGATTGAAATGAAATCATGAACAAGAATTTAATTAAAAGAATTTATTCTTTGAGAAATATAAAAATTTTTATTGCTCTTTAAATTAACTGATAATAAGGAAAATACGATTTTTCCGCCATCTTGACATCATTATCCTTTTCGATCAATAAATTATTATGTATACAGTATAAATTATGATGCTAATTATTTTTTTTTAGAAGATATTCAACCAATACAATAAGTAAAAAAAACGTGAAGATCCATCAAAATCTCGACATCGAATTTTTGACATGAATCCAATACTTTCTCTCTCTATATATATTACATATATACATAGGTAAGAGAAAGTAAAAATATTTGATACTATATATTTTTTTATACTGCAGTGAAAAAGTATTATGATTTGAAAAAAAATCGAGATTTAAAAATAAAAGCCTAATTTTTACTATAATACTAAATTTGAGGAATATTTCAAGAAAAATAAATAATAAGTCGATTGAATGAAAAATAAATTTACGATTAGAACTTTTCGCTGGATCATACACATATAGAAGGAACCGGAGAATAAAACCAGCATTTAATGGACGCCTCTAAAATCAATTTAATTCGTGGATATTTCGAACGGCATCAGGCCTGTTCATCCTCAGTACAAAAAAAAAAAAAATTATTTTTTGGAGGGCCCGTGGCAATCAATATGCTAAAAATATTTTCTTAAAAATTCAGAGAAGCAGGGGACTGATGCCAGCACGAGCGAACATTTCGTTGGATTAGCCTTTGTCAATCGAAAGTTATGCACTGTGCTTGTCACACCTGATTTTTTTGTTTCGAGATATATTAAGTTTCCCATAGCACCTTAGTTCCCAACTTGCGTTTTAAATGTTGACTCCTTGAAATAAAAACTATGGTTATTTTTCAAAATTTTAATCTCATATTTGGACGTTTTATACACAATAGAGAATCCTAAATAAATACAAAATTTCATAAGAATTGGAAAAAATTTTTTAAATGTGTAAAAGGTTCCAAAGGAGGACCCCCTTTTGAATCGAAATTTACAAATCCCCATAGGGATTTAACATTCGCTCCATGGAAGGAAGAGCCGGAAAATGAATTTGAAAAATCTGAATTTCCCATCATTCCAAATATATTTATAATTTGTTTCTATTTTTTTCAATAAAACAGCAAATACCTCACAGAGTTCTTTTAGAAATTTTCCAAAAAAATTACAATTTTTTTTTTATTTGAGAAACAAAAAAACGTAAAAATTTTAAAATAAAAAAAAAAGTTTAAAAAGAATAAAAAATATTTTGACTTTAGTTCCTTGATTCGACCTCGATCAATAGAACAATTACGAGGTATTCCTGTATTTAATAAAAATTATATAGGAAAAAGTACCTTAACACAAAAACCTAAAACACAAAAAAGTAGGTCCCAATAAATTTAATTATACATAATTGATTTTTTTCACTTATTTTCTAAGTAAATATTTTTTTAAACCGGACTAATCTGTAAGTTGGACTGTTAGGTATACTGGTATGCTGTCTTTTGTTTGAAACATTTCAATTTTTAACCAAAATTTATTATAATTTTTGTAATATTTAGTTTCATTAGGCGACTTAAAACAGTTGGGAAAGGGGAAATTAAGTGGGAGGAGCTTCGCCACCTGGCCCGCCCCCTCCACTCCACAGTACAACTCCGAATCGCCTTTCAAAACAGATTTCAAGCTGGCGCTCATTAGTCAGCATATAGTACGACTCTTCGCCACGAGATGGCATTAAAGAAGTTTTTCAATTGTTTCATTATAGTTTTAATCAAAATAAAATTAAATTCGTAATCAAATTGAAAAATCAAAACATTAAATCATTGAGGAAATGTTCGACATTTATATTATTACTATTTAAACTTGTTTTATTTTTATAAAAAATTTTCGTTTTAAATATTTGTATTCACTAGATATGAGTAGAGAAATTTTGCGACTAGTAATATATATTAAATTTTTGCAACGTATAAGTTTGTCGTCAGTTGGGGTTAATCCTGACTTGGACCTAAGAGCAAGTGATGAACATGCTAGATGATCTCATGATTCCATCTTCGTGCAGATTTAGGGACTGCAACACCCTAAATTTGGTTAGTCTGATGCTCTTAATTTTTATTTCAATTTAAAAATTCTAAATTATAATAAAGATAATTCTTCAATTTTTGATTTGTACAATTACAAAAATTAAATTTTACAAAAAAACAAATTTAATTGTAAAGTAATTCCTATTATTATGGGAATTTATATTTTTTGACATTTTAAAAATTAATTATTGTTAAATTTTTAATTTGTATCTCAAATGAACAGATTTTTTAAAATAATTATTAAAATTTGTATTTAAGAGAAAAATATATTACTCAACTCCATTTTTTACATCAGTGTAATTTACAACAACCCCCGGGGCCCGGTTCCCCTCCCGCCCAGGAAAAAATATTTATTTTTTTTTATAACAAAAATTAAAAAAAATAAGGAGGGAGGAAAGCTCCCAAAAACTAAAAAAAAAAAAATTTACAACAACGAAGATTTTAAGTTAGATAAATTTAAAAAATTAAGTTTCCAATACTAAAGTTGGAAGTTTCAAAGATTTATTAAAAATTGAAAATTTTTTTACAAATAAGGGACATTTCAACATTCATGTGTCATCATCAGAAGTGAATGTACAACTATATCTTGTTGCTAAAATGCACATTAAAAGTTAAAAATGTTAATTTTTAATAAATCCTAGAAACTTAAAACTTGGTGTTTTTAATTTTATTTTTACTTTCACCTATATTGATATTTTAATATACATATATCAATATCATTGGCGTAGCCAGAAATTTTTGATGGGGGGGATCAAGAAATTTTTTTTCAAAAATTTAAGATTATTTTAGGGTATTTATAAATCATTTTGGTTTTTTTTTTTTTAGCTAGAGTAAATTATGTTTTACTTTCTCTTACCCTATGTGAAATATAATTTGCATTAAATATCTAGTCATGGCTTGGATCCCATGGGGGGTGGTTCAACCCCCCTGGCTTTCCCATGGGGGGGGGGGTTCAACCCCCCCCCCCCTGGCTCGCCTATGATCAATATATAATATATACATGTATATGGACCCTGTTATGCATTAGTGTGTCAAGCGCCAAAAAAAAATTCAAAATTGAGTTAAGGTTGTTCGGATAGTACATCGTAAGTCATAATAGAATCTAAATTTTTTTTTAAATAAAATTAAAAATTTGAATGCCAAAATTCCTTATTATAATTTAGACGTGACCTATCATAGTTTATAATTGGATTAAGTTAATAATTTAATTACCAAAAATAATAAATGAATGACTTTTGACTTGAGCAGTATTTCACGTAATATAGAACTGGCAACATTGCATTCATCAACTATCTATTTTAAATCTTAAACGCCTTAAATTTTATTTTATTTAATATATTACAATGATTGCAAATTAGTTTAAACACAATGGACGATTTGCGAGAAAAAATATTGTAAAATTGAAAAAAAAAATGTAACTGACATAGAGATAAGACACTTATGTTATGCGACGTTGCCAGGCTGGTCTGACTCTCGAGAATTCATTATTTTTAAATATTAGCGACTGTCATTTTGGAGAATTTTTTTGACTTTCTTGTTAAAATATCTTTAAAAGCGGTCGGCAGAAACTTTTGATTTTATTTTTAACATATTCCTCGGAAGTGAATTAATAAAATGTAAGTTTTTTTGTTTTTGTATCAGATGCACAGATGCCTATTTAATTCAATATGTGTGCGTTTCGTCGTTATTCCCCATAGGCTACATGTTAAATTTCAATTTTTTTAAATTAATTACACGATAACCCTGTGTCAGATCTGCTTCAAAATTTTATTTTATACATATTTGATAGTGATTAATAACATATTAAAAAATTAGCTTTTAATCAGTTAAAGTGCTTTAATGTCCGAACAACCTTAAGCACGGAATATTGTTTCAAATGCTTTAATTAATAGTATTTTTTATGAAATATGTCCTAAAAAAATTTATATTTAATGATACTTGCACAATTGACAAAAAAAATTATATATAATCCAATGAAAACAAAAAACTTTAATGTTAATTTTCTCAAAACTCGGTAGCTGGCGCTTGACACACTAATGCGTAACAGGGTCCATATAGAAAAAAAGTATTGGATTCATGTCAAAAATTCAATGTCAAGATTTTAATGGATATACACGTGATGGGGTCCCCAGAATCCAAAAAAGTGGTTTTCGCGACATGGTCTGTCTGTGGGTGGGTGTGTGTTCAATTTTAAGCATGAAGGAATTGAGCTGAGTGGTTGAAATTTTTATATTTAAGTTAACCCCCCTGAGGCGTGAAAATAAGCGACACATAATACAACTTTCTCTTACCAAAAGTAAGTGCGACCGTACACATCAGATTTTTTAATATATAATAGGTCTACATAATGTTTCAGTTGTTTATGTTCATAGATACAATTATATCCCTTTTGCGGTGATCCACAGACAGACGCGAAATCCATTTTTTTGGATTCAGGAGACCTCAAAACGTGTATATCCGTCAAAATCTCGACATAATTTTTGATATAAAAGCAGAATTTGTTTTATCTAATAAATTTAAAACTAAGGGGTTATCAGGGAGTTAACAAAATCAGACCCCTATTTGGAATTCTCCCACGTGCTCATAGCTTTTCCACTCCAAAGATTAAATTCCAATTTTTTTACCAAATAAAGAATTCAATTATTTTATTATTGCCAAATTTTTTCTCTTCTTTTAATTCCACGTGTGTGCGTCGGTGTATGTAGAGAATTTCTTTTTAAGCCTACATTCTTCCAGCCACGTGTGTCCTCGAACAAACATATTTACACGAGTGCATTCCGTCGTATCTATTTCTTCATTAATGTAGTCGATGTTGCATAAACACCACACACACACAGACATGTACACGAGTTTTTAAACTAAATTAAAATTTAATTATACTTTTATTTAAAAAATAAACGAATTTACATTTTTTAACCTTTGATATTATTTATTCTAAATAGAGGAATAGAGATAATATGTTGCAAATTTATTAGTAAAAATAAATAAGTAATTATTTACCATTGTGAATAAAAAATAGTACTTTTTTAAATAAAACTCAAACGGCTCAAACTCAAACCAAATTTATTTCATCCCCTTTAAAGTGATTTCCCTCGGAAACACTTTTTTTTATTTTAGTTTAGATTAATAGGTAAATAAAAGAATAGCAGCTAAAATTATTTCATTTATTGACCCACTAGGCTGACGTTTCGATCTTGGTCAAGACCATCCTCACCCAGCTCTGAGGATGGTCTTGACCAAGACCGAAACGTCAGCCTAGTGGGTCAATAAATGAAATAATTTTAGCTGCCATTCTTTTATTTACCTATTAACGATTATTCAATTAGTTTAGTTTATTTTATTTTTATTTTTTTGAACCCCCCCCCCCCACACACACAAACCTTGGTATCCAAATGGCTTAAATATAATCCGAACCCGTGACCCTTGGTATAGAAGACCAGCACACTAGCCACTAGACCAACCGGAGGGCTCCGGATACACTTATGCCACCGTTTTTAATTTTTTTTAACTTTCATAACCATTTTTAAAGTCAATTCCCAAATTGGCTTACAAAACCTGCTTCGGAACTGCTGAAATTAAGTCAAAATCACTTTTGGGAATAGTCAAAAAGCAATATGAAGCTAAATCCGGTGAATATGGCCGTTTCACCAAGTCTATTTCATTTAAATACTAATGATATCCTCATTAAATTTGTCAGAGATTCATTTAGAGTGCAAAAAAAAAAAAAAAAAACTTCCTATGAAGCCAACGAGAATTAAATGGAAAAGTTTTACTAATTTTTTTTCTTCTGATATTTCATAGGCTATGTTGAAATATTTATTATTACTCTAAAAAAGATCTTGTTATACGATATATTAAATTTAATTAACACGCCACACACACACACACACACACACACTAGATTTTATCTTTGGTCTTAACAAATAAGCTTTTTCATTAACAATCTATAAACATTGATGACCCAGATTTTTTTTTTATTCATCTTTATCATCATAACGAAGTTATAGTTCATTCTACCAAAATAGTTTTTTAATTAAAAATATAATTATTAAAAATATCTATTTCTTGTTTATTAAATATATCTTTCACTGTTTAATGATTTCTTCGACTCGGAATTATGATAAGAAATTATAATAAAAAAATAGAGACCCGAAAGTCACCCCATTGACAGCCTGAAGGATTTTATGAGGATTCAATTTTTCCGTTCGCCTCTCAAGCCACCATACATTAGGCCCCTTTGTACGTGTACCTACCTATTACTGGGTGTTTTATTTTTTTTTTTTTTTTTGGAATGGGTGCATAAGGTCCAAAGACCTATAATGAAAGTTTGAAGATTATAGGTTTTGGAAATATCTCTAAATATCCTATTTTAGCAATATAATAAAATAAATTTACTTATTTCTTGAGACAATAAAGGTTTTTTTTTTTATAAATGAAAAATTGATCAAAGTTTATTCTAATACAGGAATGAGCAACCCGCGGCCCGATAAACATATTTATGCGGACCGCCAAGCATTTCTAAAATTGAAAATAAATATTTTTTTATTTTAATTTTATCATTATCAGTATATTTTCAACCATGAAATTATATATGAAATCTTTTCTTTTAAAGTGAAACTTTATTTTGATCGACACAAATTTTTTCGATTCTCTATCAGCATGTCGCGTTACAAGCCGTGACGTCAAAGGCCGTGACGCTACAAGTGATGACGTCACAAGCCGTGACGACAAAAATAGGAAAGTTGAAATTTAATATATTAATATATGATGAATTATAAAAAATAATTGAAAAATTTGGTTCCGCGAAAGGGAAAATGTTCCCCGGGCGGCACACTAGGAAAAGTTTTGGTTCCGCGGTTGGCAAAAATTTAGCGTCTCTAAAAAAAAGGTAAAATATTCCCAAAATTTATTTAAATTGAGTACCAATCAATTTAAATAAATAGGGGAGAATTTAAATAAATAGGGACGGGGTCTAATTTGCCATAGATCCCCAAAAAAGACTTTAAATAAAAATAACCCCCCCCCCCCACCGACAAAATTCCATTAATCCGTCCCTGAAGCGGAGGAAAATTTTTGTAAGAATGGTAATCACAATAATTTTAATATTAAATATCTATCTCTCTTCCCCTAAAAAACATCTTGAGTTGATTGTGTTTCTCAAATACCATACGCTCGTTTGTGGGAGAAGGGGTGCAATCACCTAAACAGACGAAGGCGGGCTGCACAGCTAGTAAATTATAATTCAGACATGAAATGAAAGAGAGATATATTATTACAACTTAATATAGGCCTACACTTTGAGCTGGACAACTATATCGAAATAATTTCGTTTACAACTTTATCATTTAAAGAGATTAAATAAAAAAAAGCCCTAATATCAACATGCATTGTGTCCAAATTTTAATAAAAAAAGATTTACTTTCACAAAAATATTGGATAAATATCTAGAGATAAATAAATACATATACAATATATCAAGATTAATTTATGCAATCCAATACTTTATCTTAATTTATCTCTATAATAAATAAAAATATTTAAAAAAAAAGTAAAAATTGCAACATTGCATTAAAAAAAAAAAGTTTTGTATTTTTTTTTTAAGTTAAATAAATATAATATACTCTTTTTTTTATACGCCGATAATTTATCATTCTTTAGTTCTATTATCATATCAGGCCTTAAGGAGGTAATTTCATGATAAATGTTTTTTTTTTCTTTTGAATTTTTAATGAAGTTTATTTATAATATCTAAACCACGCAATTATATAAAAATGGTATTATCTCAATCAAAAGTTACATTATTTATTTAATATGTAATCTTTTTGATGATTTACTTTTTAACATTGTTATAATTTTATCATTACCTCTTCAATTCTTTTAAAAATTTTTTCTAAATGATTTTGAAAGGCCTAACTAGCCCATTGCACTACCGGAATAGTTTGTCTGTAAGGTTGGATTGGCTCTTAGCCACGTTCCAGGGACAAACCTATGGCCTTTTCAAACTGTATCTTGGCAAGCTAACGGGGAAGATTTCTAAGCTTTACCTTTATTTAAAACTCCTCTCCCATGTATCAAGCGTATAATAATCAAGTGCATAATGAAAAGAGTATGTTGATATAAATTTATATGCTTTTATTTCTTTGATTTGTAACGTAAAAAGATTATTATCAAAGAAAATCTAATATCATAGCAAAAAAATGATGAATATAATGAATCTTAATTAGGGTGACTACACGTACTGTTTTGAACGGGACAGTACCGTTTATTTTCATATTTCTCGGTCGAACCCATGTTTTAATGAAAATATCAATTTTGTCCCGTTTTTAACAAACTATTGTTTTCGTAGAAAACTTAACCGCGTCTTATTTATTTCTTGTAATATATTATGCTAAGGAATAGGTAAAATTAATTCCTTCCTTTTGAAATTCGCTTTATGGAGTGTGAAAAATTTTATGATAAGGTGTTGAAAGATCGAAATTTGCTGTGTAAGATTACTGTACGGTCGTAGCGAAATACACCCCTCTACGTATAACTAAATTTTTGTGTCGCTTTCTTTTATGAATACATAATATTTGAAAAGTTGAGAATTATAAAGGGACTATGAACCATTTTTTTGTATGCCATTTTAACCTTTATGTATTAATATATTTATGCATAAAGACGTAAATGGCGAACAAAACAATTGTCCATAGACCCCTTCCAATTCTCAACTCTTCATTTTATAACATCGTCCCGTTTTTTTCACAAAACAATATGGTCGGTCTTATCTTTTTTTTTTAGAAAACTCAGGAAAGGATAATGCAACCAGGGAAAAAAACTAATTTATTTTTGAGTGAAAGTGGCACTCTTCCTCGGACTTCATTAACCCTTCTTCCTGTCTTCTCTAAACTGCACCAGCCATAATCTTTGTCTTTCATATAGCAGAAGGAAGTTATGCAAGTCATGACATACCAGTCAGGGTCGTTTTCTTCAGATATAGTTAACTAGTAGCTATACATCGGATAAGCTCCTTGAATATTGCTTTCCACTCTTTTTAGTTGTAGTTAATCTAATCATATGATGAAATACAGAAACGTAGCCAGGGGAGAGCTCGAGGGAAATGTTTCATTTTCAAAATTAGGAAATAAAATGTGAAGAAAAATGCCATCAGTAAACTTTTCTTTCTATTGTATTTTTCAAGTTTTGCCCTTGAATAAAGCCATCAGCAGAGCTGTTAATTGTCATTAGTTACACATAATTATGTATACATGTGAAGACAATGAAATGAAGGTCGTGATCATAAAAACATTTTTTTATGTCTAGTAAAAAAAAAAAAATTATTTCCCTAAATGCAAATTATTTTTAAAAAAGGGGTAGAAATGTTTGTCATAATTTTCTTAAAAATTTTGATTATTTCTTTATAGAAATATCATTAATATTGCATTTATACACGTTTTTAAGTAAGGACGTGGCGTACCAAGTCTTATACATATATATATGTCGGTATATATTTATTTAGATGAATTCTATTTCCTTGACAGTGTAAAAATTCTTTATAGGGTGTTTTTATCCTAATATTTCAATGGCATTTATTAGCTCTTCTTCATCAGTTGAATTGGAACAAATTTGACAAAAATGACAGGACTTATACCCGTATTCAAAGTAGTTCCTTGAGGAAGAAGGAATCCTTATACCTGCATAAATACAGGGTGACAATTCTTGAATTATATGAAGTAATAAAATCATCATAACTTCTGAACGGTTTACTTGATGAAGTTCAAACTTCGTGGTTGACCCCAGGGCATGGTGGGAATTAGTATACGCAGGCTCACGCAACTTATTGTTGTTGGCCATATTCCTCCATATGGCTACATGTCCGCCATATTCTAAGAATCTGAATTGATGTGGCTCATTTTTGTGGAGCTATATTAAAAACAAGGTGTACACAAATAACCCCAAAATCATTTCTAAGCTGGAAACTGCCATTCAGAAGGTCATCGACAACATCGATCGATGTTCCGACACTTCATGCGAGTCATGCAGAATTTTGCTATTCGTCTGCGCCACATCATAGCCAATGATGGCAGGCATAGCGAACATGTAATAATCCAAATCCGAATATCTGTAGTTAGGTTGAATAAAGATTGTGTACTTAGCAGATTTTGAATAATTTGCGTTCTATTTCATATAGTTCAATAATTATCGCCCTGTATATAGATAGGCATAAGGATTTCTTCTTCCTCAAGGAACGACTAAAAATACGGGTATTAGAGACCTAACTACCATTCTGAGATTTGATCCAAATTATGTGTGGCAGACATTAGGGTGAGCGGTTGATGAAGAAATGGTATTAGATATTCGTGGAATCAGCATATAAATATTGTAATTTTCTCATTGAATTCACTTACACCTTTTTTTTTTTTTAATTTAAATTTTGTTTTTTGGGACTCTACATTTTCACATTGCCTTCTTATATGAATTTTTTCTTAATTAATGATAATTATGAATGTATTATAGCCTACGTTCTTTTTTTATATGTTTATGTAGATATATTATAAAAGGAAGGTTAAGAGAGTGAG
This sequence comes from Euborellia annulipes, assembly GCA_023213315.1. Taxonomy (NCBI): domain Eukaryota; kingdom Metazoa; phylum Arthropoda; class Insecta; order Dermaptera; family Anisolabididae; genus Euborellia; species Euborellia annulipes. The sequence goes on along the minus strand of JAKCPI010028819.1, from coordinate 14,762 downwards.
TGACAGGAAGGAAAGTGAAGTTGTTGATAGCTGAGTGCGAGCGAGTCATGAAGGAAGGGAAGAAGCCGGGGCTCAACGGGTGGAGCTTCCATTCTATTCTTAGCATTACTTTAGTAAGTCGAGGCCAAGCTGACCTAGGACAAATAGATGGCTACTAACACCAACAACATATATTAAATTCAAAACTTCATCAGCATAGAAACCTCCATTCTAACATGAACTTGAACTCAAGAATTTAAAAATAAATACAATAAGAGACAGTCTAATATTGACTTGACCTTAATACAAATTCATGAGTATCTCTATCTTTATATTATCTTTTTTTAAGACGGAATTTTTAAAATCCCTACTGCATAAATAAATATTTATTTTCTTAGTGACCTTTCCCAAAGAATGAAGTCAAAATAGAAAAATAAATTAGTAGTTTCTGGATATTTGAATATTTATGCCAAGTTGGCCTATACCCGTTAATCTTTTTAATAATCTCTATTAAAACAAGATAAATAAATACCAATCATATAAGCCCCTGACCTATGGAGTGTTGACATATTCTTAACCTTCAAAATCTATCCAATTTTAATATTAGTTATGGCCAAATTATTAAATAGAATTTGTCTAGTAATTAGAAGTGGACGTTTATGCGAAGGTGTCACATTTCAAATGCGGGTACCTTCATTTGAAAAAATAAACTTCATTAAGCAAAATCATCACCATTTGAATGCAGATCCTTGATGGAATTTAGAGAAAATACCAAGACTCAAAATACATCGGTTTGACCGATTGAAAATAATTTTTTCCTGTTTTTCATTCACCAAAACGCAGCTGATAGAGTATTCGCCTCTTGTGCTAAGGGTTCTGAAATAGGGACGGGGTCTAAATTCAAGTCTACAGAAAAAAATTTAACTAATAAATGAAGTGAACAATTCTTCAAAGCTCAGATGCAAAACTGTCTTTATCCAAAAAATTTCGAAATTGAGTTAGAGTCCTACTAATTCGGTGTCGGGGAATCTGAATTTGAAATCATTTTCTTTCTAAACTGAATATTTACCATAAAAAAACATAGTGTGAAATATGCATTTGGCTGCAAAACTTTCTTTATCCATTGAGCGTTCGGTTTCAAAATTTTTCTTATAATAAGAGAAACAAAACTGTTCTTGTCCGCTGTGTCACCATTTTGTGCATCCTAATGAAACTTGCCCAAATTACTTGCTTTAAATCCATGAACAGCCCAAAAATGTTTTTGCGCTAATTTTTTAATGAAAAAAAGAATAAATAATTTACCAAAAAAGTGTTTGATGGATAAGGATAGTTTTGCATCTCAGCTCCAAAATTAAATTTTAAGGCCTAAAAAATTTTTAAATATTCTCGAGATCTATATTTTGATTAAAATATTAGTACTCAATATACTTCGATTGTAGGTCGAGGGTCCGGTGGCTTGGATAGCACACTGATGCCCCCAAAAGGCTGGAGATCCTGGGATCAATTCCCGGGAGCCATAAACAAAAGACAGTCTTTTTAAATTTCAAACATAACTATAGTGAAAATGAAGCCTGATTATGCGTTATGTTACTTTTTTTTTTAAATTTATTTAAGGTCTTTTTCCACATCGAAAGCTAATTAGACCCCGTTCCTATCAATTGATTGGTAGCTGATTCAATTGAAATGAATTTTTGTCGGATTTGTGAGACGGGATGTGAACCCCTGACCCCGTTATATTACTTTATCTTTTTTATGAGTTAAAAAGAAATTGCTTATGTATTGTAAATAATATTCCATACCATGATAGATTATGAATTTTCTATTGAGATTATATATTCGAGTTGCTTTCGTGTGCACGCAAGATCTCTCAAACTCAACAGTATCTTTACCAAAGGTTTATCAGATTAAGATAAAACCTGTTTATGTTTGTAGCTTAAATATAGAAAAAAGACAAAACAGTTGATTTGTTTTATTAAGTATGATTACAAACATTCATTTGTATTCGATAAAAATAAAAAATAAATATATACTTTCGTGCGGTTATGAAATAAATATGTGTTTAATTCAATCTTAAGAAAATTATTTCGATAAAGTTAATTTTATTTTATTTCAAAAATAAAAATCTTTGCCAACCCAGACCATTTATTAATATTTACTAGTAAATAGGTGACTCAAGGAGCGAGCTGACCTAGGCCAAGCAGGCGCGGCCTAGGAAAAGGATTTAGCACACAAACTAACATACACACACGTGTATATTCACAAACATACACATACAGACACACACGGATATAACCCGCTTGCCAATCGACCTTGACTCACACACAAGCAGATTTAGCAAACACACTATATATATATATAAATATAGAAAACATGCGCGGCTTGGAGCGCAGCGCCACGTGGCCGCCAGTACTAATGAATGTTTCGTCATATTACTTCCTAGCAAATAAATAGAAAATGCCCTTACTTCAAATAAGACGCGAAATATCATCAAAACAAAAAGTGTTGGATTGTGCAACAAAAAAATTTGCAATTTTATTGTCTCGGGTGGAAAGTCCATCGTATATAATTTTGTTATCAGTTAAATTTTATTCAAATTTATTATTTTAAAAACAAAGATTTAATAAAGAATGCTTTTGATATCAACTTTAATATAAAAATAAACTTTTTGCTATTTTTAAATGTTTTATACAATCGAGTTTTTTTTTTTTTGACTTTCAAATTAGATTTTAAATAATTAGAATAGATAATTTTATTAAATTTTTTTCTATAAACTAAAATAATTTTGAAATTCTAAGACATTTTCCAAAATTGCTTCTTTCCTGTTTCTCCCTTAAACTAGTTTTCAATATAAAAATTGTGGAGAAACAAATTTTCCTTACGATTATATTTATTTAAACTGAAAAAAATTATAATATTATGACATAAGTTTATTTTAGAGATGACTCTGACTTTGAAGACCATTCGACATTTTACGTAATTAACATCTTGGTATTTTAAACTTATTTCTGCTGGTACAGCAGATGTTTCGTGTTTGCTTAAAGAAGTTCGGACTTTTAGCATGTACAAGAATATTTTTTAACACTAAATTGAAATATTTATAAATTCAAACCCTCAAATTCATAAAAAAGAAGAAAATCAGAGATCGAACGAATAAAAAAAAATATTTAGTCTATGAAATAACTTAATAAATTATAAATATTAATTGTTTATGAAATTATGTTATTTACTGTATTACGCTGTAGTATTTCAAAATATTAATTATTGATGATTATTTAAGATTTTTCCAGATATCCACAAAAAATTTTAACACTAGTATACAGTGGCGTCATTTCAACTTTTTCTTGGGGGGGGGGGGCAAAAAATTTTTTTTTCTTAAAATTTACTTACAAATGGGTACTCAAATTTGGCCAAAACATATTTAATTTAATTAATTGTTCAATATTGTACAGTTTGTATACTCGTAGATGTATTTTGGAGTATTTTATTTAGAATAATATAAAATTTTATAAAAATCAGAGCCCTTGGGCGGGGGCAAATGCCCCCCCCCCCAAATGACGCCTATGCTAGTATAAAGCACAAAATTAGGCTAACTTTTGACAACGGTAGACTCAACCAAATTGATATCATTGAATTCACTTCTAAAGAATCGAGACTCTACTCTATTTGAGGGATTAGGATTAAAGATATAAATTAACTTCTAAAAAGAAATTAACCAAGATGATGAATAGAATTCTTTCGTTAAAGTAATTGATCAAAATCCAAAATAAATAAATTTACAAATACACTGATTTGAATGTCCACGACCCACTTACATTGTTAGATAGAAGTAGTAAAGAAGTTGTCAAGCTCGGAAAATAATTTCAAATAAATTTTTTGAAAAATTCAGTCCCTCCTGCCCTCTCCCTTGGCCCATGGTTATGTTTCATTTAAAGTTCGAATATAAAAAAAAAATATTTTAAATTATTAACGTTAGCGAAAGAATTCTATTCATCATCTCGGTCTTTTTGGAAGATAATTTATATCTTTAATCCTAATTAATATTTTCTATATCCCTCAAATGTCCATAAAGTCTCAATTTTTTAGGAGTAGTGAATCTATTTTAATTCAAAAGTAACTTTTTTGCTTTATACTAATGCTCTAAAATCTTTTATGGATATCTGGAAAAATCTTAAATAATCATCAATATTTAGTCTTTTTAAATACAGCGTAATACAGTAAATTACAATACTTCATAAACAATTAATATTTATAATTTACTAAGCTACATCATAAAAAAAATTTTTTCTCTTTATTTCCCGGCCTTTGGCGTTAACCATTCGCCTCTGCTTTGAATACATCATTTGCTTAGGCAAATAAAATACATAAATTCCTCTAAAACTTTACATAACATTAGCACTATACAAGAACACTTTACAAAGAAACCCAATATATAACACCTGGCGGGCGGCGTCTCGTACGCTTTTAGAAGTAAAAAATTTTGAATTTGCCTCTCCGACTCCGCCCTCTCTGAATTTCGCCAATCAGCGCTATTCCTGAGGCATCCCTGAGGCCTGATTGGTGGGTTCACACATCGGACACCGGTTTAAGCTCTTTATATATAAGTATGATGATAGACAAGGTGTTTATAAAATTTTTTGAATTTTCTTTTCTACATATTATATAACATAAACATCTTCGAGGTTATTTCTATATATCAAAAAACTCACCTCTATCCTTGTTTGTTTTTATTATTAAATCTTCAAATTAACATAACTTGAGCAAACTATTATTATTATTACGCTCACCTTGAATAAAATATAAATCATCGTTTGTAATTTTTTTGTTCAATTTTTTTGAACTTTCATTTTTTTGTTTTACTTAGTCAGAAGTGAAAAGGGACCAAGCATGTAGTTGATATCTCCAACTCTTTCCTTTATCCACACATTGTAATATGATTCTACATCTCCCAGATATGAATTTATTTTCATTAAATTTAAAAATTTATCTGCGACTGGCATCACTATCGCCTATAGATAAATAATAAAGTCTTTTGAAATAACAAATTCTATGATAATTTATTTTTTGTTTGAGACAGACAAAGAGGTGACCCTTGGTCAACATGTCTGTCCCAGAACCCTAGTAGACGATATTTTTTTGTCGACTAATTTCCAAGGATCTAAGGTCAGTGTCTGGGGTCAGAGTCGAAGCCCTTTAGGACTCGACAACGCAAGGTGTCCAAATGCCCTTGGACGACCTCGAGGGCAACAACCCTAAAAGGGCCAAAAAAATAAAAATAAAAAACAGGCAGCAGACACTGTCTGGACTTTTGAGACCCTTCTTCCCGACCTAGCCGAACAAACGAATTCTTGTCTGAGCTGTTGTTGTTTGGCCCTTCAAGTTTACAATCAGGTCTATCTAGTCAGGTCAACTCAGCCCTCACAATACTTCTGACTATATTTACATATTAAACTCTACTTGGTATTTATTAAATTTACATATTAAAATTAATTAATATTAATGGATGAGAAGGGAGGCACTTATCATTTTGCATTATCTGAATTGATAAGGGATGATTAAAACTCCCCTTAATAAAAAAAATCTGGTGTGACTGGTTGCATAACACACCACTTGACAACTTTTATGCCCATTTGCACCAGCACATCTTAGATCTTAAGCTCGCCTTGAGCCTACCATAACCATGGTATTTTACCTATTCAACTATTTATATATGGACCCTTTGTCCTGAGACGGACGATCTGAAATCTTAAAATCCCTGTTATGCATTAGTGTGTCAAGCGCCAAAAAAAAATTAAAAATTCAGTTAAGCACGGAATATTGTTTCAAATGCTATAATTAATAGTATTTTTTATGAAATATGTCCTTAAAAAATTTATATTTAATGTTACTTGCACAATTGGAAAAAAAAAATTATATATAATCCAATGAAAACAAAAAAATTAAATGTTAATTTTCTCAAAACTCGGTTGCTGGCGCTTGACATACTAATGCGTAACAGGGTTCATATAGAATGTATATATTTTTTTTGAAATAAATATATCTTGTTATTATTTATGCGATGCCACAAAAGAGGATCTTAAGACCCGATTTCCTGATTTCAAATCCAATTGTAAGATGTAAGACAAGCTTAAAATCTAAGATAACTTGGTGCAAAAGGGCGGAAGATAAGAGAAAGTTGTGTTCTGTGGGACCATTCATACCACATTTTTACATTAAATATAAATAAATGGAAAGAAAAATGATCGTATATGAATAGAAATAAATTAAAAACCATAATGCCAAATATCACGGCACGAAAGTTAACTATATCAAGAAAGGAACAAAAAGCCTACACAAGATTACATTTTTCTCACATGAATAAATTAAAGACAAGAGCCTCGCTATCTGCAAAATCACAGCTTTTCACCTGTCAAGATATAAATACAACAAAAAACATCAAAAGAAATCCTCGATTAATTTATACCATGTTATTTAAAATTAAAAAAAAAAAAATGAATTATGAGCTGCAAGATGCACCCAAAATAAATAAATAAAAAATTTTGATTTACATCAATCGAGACTTATATTAATATTAAAAAACAGCATTAGAGATGCAAAAAAAAAACCCTTTTGTCCAGAGACGGACGATCTGAAATCTTAAAAATGCACGACGTAACTTTTCCAGAGTTATATAAAAGCGAATAAATAATTTTATTTTCATAATTTAACATAATTTTATGTCAACTTTCGACCTTTGCCATTCTTTTTTTTTTTGATTGAGTTCAAAATAATTCTAATTTAAATAAAAAAGATTTGAATTCGATATCCAAATTGGATTTTTGAAATATTCCTCCTGAAAAAGAAAAATTCCATTCCCTTATATTTGATTAAAGATTTAAAAAAAAGCTTCTAATAATATTATCTCTGAAAGTGACTCGTCTTTGATCGTGGAATGTTCAATATGGTTTCTATTTATTTATTTTTTTTCTTGTGGTTTTTTCTTCCTCGACGACGAATCTCTTTTTTATTTAAACATCTATATTGGCTATCAAATAAATAGTTTAAATAAATATGAACAGATAAAGTTTACCCCCCAAGTCTCTTACTGGGAAATAACGCCACAATTTCTATTTAATCTCCTGCAATGATGAAAATAAATTTTTATCAAATTCCCATTTTTTTGGTACCATGTTTGAAAATGTAACTTGGTTGACGCAATAAAACCGCCCAACAGTTTAGTGACATTGACCCGAACACTAAAATTTGGTAAAAAGTGCTTTTATTAGCCAACATCCATCAACCCATCAACATGACAAAAAATGCATTTTTGTTTCTAAAATACGCCAATAAAATTGTATATCTCTAAAATTGCAGTTCCAAGGATATCACTTAATTACAAAATCGTGTATGATTTAATATGTTTACATAAAAAAAAAAACATAAAAGACAAGGAAGAATCTAATTAGTAGACCAAGAATAATAAAAATAATAATAGAGCAAATTTGCAGAGTTGATTTAGCACTTAAAAGTTAAATATTTAAATGACTTAAGTAAGGAAAAAACCATTGTGTGTATAATGTTGATAAATGATCGAAGGTAAGTAAGTTTGTTCGTTAGTACTATCTAATAAATAACGTCCTTTAAAAGAAAAAAAAAGAAGTGATTTCACAAAAATAAAACCATAAGTAAAAATAAAAAAATCAACTTCATTCAATTAAATTTATTACTCCGTATAAATTAAATTTAATTATTAACAAGTCAGTGGAGTAATTGAAAAGTTAGTTTCTTTTTTATTCGAAATTTTATATTAGCCTATTGGTTGCTGGAAGATTAGGCAACCCAATTAATTTTCGATCTAGAAAAGTTCTTAAAAAAATATATTACTGAATTGGGACCTTCTAGGGCTTAGGCGAAACCAGGAATTTTTGATCGGTAGACTTAAACTTTCTCCCCCCCCCCTCTCATCGTAAAGTGGTAAGTACTTTTAATTTAAAAATATGTAACATTTTATGATTCTTTCTCTTTTGAGTTATTCTCAAATAGGTTCTTGATTTTTGGAAAAAATCATGTTCATTCTTTTAAATTTTAAACAGAAAATATTTTTTTCGAAAATTTAAATTTTTTTATATTTTAAAATTGTTTGTTTTTTATTGTATTCATTTTGTTTCTTTTTTTGTATTAATGTTGCTTTTGTTTTGCTTTTTACTCTATTAATTTTGCTTTTTTTATTGTATTCATTTTGCTTTCGTTTTGTTTTTATTTTGTATTAATTTTGTATTGTTTATATTAATTTGAGGAATATACCGTATATTTTGTAAACTTTAGCCCAATGTCGTGTAGCTAAATAGGCAAAATAAAAAAAAATTAAAAATTTATAAATCTCTATAAATTAAATTCACCTATCTCTCCATTCACACTGTAGTTAGGCTCATAAGAAAATCAAAATTGTAACTTTTTGAATATAAAACCATGTAAATTGAAAAATATGCAAAAACGCAAAATTTCGTTGTTTCTTAATATGGATGAGTTTGGGGCTGTAGATATATTATAGTGAAAATAGCGAGGATTCAGTGAGGGCGGATTAAACTAATAGAACAGCAGTTGCCAAATGAGACCTTTCTATCAAACTTTATTTAGCCATCTTCAGTCATTTGAGGAATTTTTCATTATTATATGCGATATAAATATGTGCCACTTGGCCATGTCAATGTGATAAAATAAAAAAAATGTCTATTAATTATGAATTTCTTTCAATTTTTATTTTTGTTTTGTTAAGTCGAAATTATTTGTAACGATTCGATTTCTGAGGGGATTTGGTTAAAAAACAGTTGTTTTTTTTAAACCGCGTAAAAACGAAAAAGTATAAAAAATGACCATGTAAAACGAAGGATAGGTGTATGAGTAATTAGTTCACAAAAAACATTTAGTTTTTTACTTATTTCAAATTTGAATGTTATTTTTATACAATAGAAATTACTTTGGGACGGGAAATTCGCAGGAAAAATAAAATAAAATATACCCGAGTCGAAATCGAACGCCTGGTTTGAGTCTACAAAACCTCAGAATCTAATTGTTGTCTAAGTAGACTTAACAGAATCAAACTAGGATTTGAAAGCATGGTTTCTATGGAAATTTGATAGTCTGGTTTGGTTCTAACAAGTCTACTTATGTCCCTTTTTGACATGTTTAGACTCAGACCAGGTATTCGAAATACTAGTTTAAGTCTACCAGATCTACTATTACGACCAGCAGTATTGAATGCTGGAATCCTAGTTTAGGCCTATGAATTCTCATTTAAAATTTGTTTATATACATATATACAGAGTGACAAAAAAGTTCTGATAATTTTGTTAGATTAGCAAAGAGGTATGCTTGTTTTTTGGCAATGAGAAAAATAACTTTTAGAGTGTTTTCTTCAAATATTTCGAAGACATTTAATAGCACTTCACCGCTGATGAAGAAGTGCTATTAAATGCCATCGAAATATTTGAAGAAAACACTCTAAAAGTTATTTTTCTCATTGCCAAAAAACAAGCATACCTCTTTGCTAATTTATACAACTTGGCACTCCACATTCGAAATTTTTTTACTTTCTCTTACATCTATATATGTTAATATATATAGAGAGAAAGTATTGGATTCATGTCAAAAATTCGATGTCGAGATTTTGATGGATCTTCACGTTTTGAGGTCCCCTGAATCCAAAAAAGTGGTTTTCGCGACATGGTCTGTTTTTTGATGTTTTGATGGATCTTCACGTTTTGCTCTTCATTTCGCTACAATTAAATTCTTAAATAAAAGGAAAATCAAATTATTCTTTAAATAAAATAATATTTTTTGTTTAAATATCAATTTTCTTTAATTCGAGAATAAGTTAACATATCTTTAAAAAATTTTAAAAATTCCAAATGCTCTTCGTGTCGATTCCAATATTTCTGGAGATTCATTACTGAAATTGTTTTAAAGAAAATATGGATGTAAAAATAAGTTTCCATCTCTAAAATAAATCACATTAATTTTTAACTTGACTGTATATGTAGGCCTATACCATCAGCTATCACATGTGGAAAAATATTTTTCTTTTCAGTAAGAACTTCTTTTAGTTCTCTGGAAATGTGAAAAATATATAAATTAATTTTATAAATTTATAATCTTTTTTAATTTGTCTTCTTACCTTTCAAAATGACATGATGGCCAATGTCAGGGGCGTATATAGAAATTTTTTCCTTGTATTCATTTATTAAAATTAAAGTGGCTTCTTCAGGCCAATGTGTTTTTACAACTAAAATTTATAATGAATATAATTGAAAAAATTAAATAGAATATAAGATTACATCTATATAAAAAAAAAAATAAAAATAAAAATAACAGCTAACCTTATCATTTTGTTTTGGCTTGTTTTTATAACGTTGACCCTTAAATAAATAAAAATAATTAATAATAATAAAGAAAATTAATGAAAAAAAATGAAAATAAAACTTAAAACTTACTTCTTTTTTATCGATAATAAATCAAAATATCCAAGGAATGAAAGAAAATGAAAGGTGGTCATCTACTAAAGCTTTGGCGCTGAGATCGCACTGTTTTTAATTTTTACCCGAGAGGATTAGAAGATTCAAACCAGTACTTCCAGAGTCAAAATCGAACGCCTGGCTTGAACCTTCTAGTCCTCAATTGAAGACTGCAAGGTTCAAGCCAGGCGTTCAAGTACTGGTTTGAACCTTCAAATTCTCCTGGGTAGGTTTAGTAGGCTTTAACCAAATTTTAATACTATCAAATAACAAAGGAATTGAGGACTAAAAGGTTCAAACCAGGCGTTCAAGTACTGGTTTGAATCTTCTAATTCTCCTGGTAGAATCAGTAGGCTTTCACAAAATTGTAAATAAATAACATCCTATCAAATAACAAGGGAATTCAGGACTAAAAGGTTCAAACCAGGCGTTCGATTTCGACTCGGGTAGTCAGTTGGGTTCTGTGTGGGACCTAAATGGGAAATAATTGTCCAATCAGGGCCAGACAGGACTTTGCGTGACATCCCTATAGGGCAGCCAATAGGTCTTACATTAAAATTTCTAGTCGAGGTATTGTATAAATATATGCCTTATTAAATAATTAAATATTTTTCGAGATCTATATATTTGAATAAGATATTAGTATTCAAAATACCTCGATTCGGACTTTAACTGAGTCATAGATATATTTAACAATATAATTAATATAATTGATTAAAGCTTTTGTACTTATATGGGGTACGCCAATTCGTAGGAGCTTACAATATCTCTTGAGAAACATTTAAAATTCCCTACTTGTTATATGATCTAATAACATTTATCATTTTTGTGGTATGTGATTCCAACACATTGTCTCTAAACTACAACATTCCTTCATTATTTCTGTCTTATAAAATTAAATTAGCATTAAAATAATGAAACAATTCCGCATAATTAAACTAGAAACATTAACTAGCTTGATAGTTCTAGATATCATATTATTCTAAAAGGCCTGGAGCACAAAGAAATCTCATCTTGAATATATAACAAAACCAGGAAAGAGAATTTCTACTATCTAATAAAATTGCATTGAATGAATGAAAACATGTTTATGTTTTAGTAAATGTATATGTTTTTTATAACTTTTTATTATTTTTCAAATTTTTGAATTCTAATATCTTGGTTTTGTTGTTAGCAGTTTTTTTTTTCAATCTTTTTGAATACGTGACCCCTTTACAGGTTGAAAAATTCTGGTGACCCCCTTGGCTATAGACAGACAAAAAGTTAGTAAATTAATAAGGATGCTTGCGGCTTTGACAAATTTTTGAAAAATAAACAAGCCCATTAGAACTTTGCCTTTTTCCTTTTGCCGGCGACCCCCCGAGTAAGGCTTCGCGACCCCCCTAGGGGACGCGATCCACAGATTTGAAAACATTGTTGTTAAGGAAAGTCCTGAAACCCTTATTTAACTAGTAAAAGTGAAGTGAGACTTATTGATTAAATCCTTTCATGTGCAAATGGGATTCTAACTCAGACCCTCCTCACAGGTAATTTACATCTCCTATTTATTATGCATATTCTATTGGAGTAGCCCTAATTCATATATTAATAGCTATCAAATTTCTACAGGGATCATAGTGCATCATTAAATAGAAGGGAGAGAGAAGGAAATTGAAACAGACTAAACTTATGTAAGATAAAATTTATTTTTATTTCCGATTTAATCATAAAGTATAGAGTGTCGTAGCTACATATTCAGCGCCCACTTGTCTTTCGTTATAATTGTTTTAAGGTTTGAAAGGCATAGCCTACTATATAACAATTTATTTGAAATTCAAAGCCCAAACAAAATATTCAATATATTAAATACCAATAATAAATTATTTATAAATCTGAATAATAGGAATTTGTTTTGAATAAGGTGGTAGTTTACAAACGAGACCCCAAGGCTAGGGAATGTATCGTTTATGGCAGCAGTGCCACCGGGAAAGTAGAATGTCCCTGGTTCGAGTCCATGATGCACCAAATATACAATCTAGTTTTTGAAATCAGAGTTAATTGTAGACAGCCTTAAAATCCCTTAAAAGGCTTAAATTATTAAGACTTCTCTATCCAGAAAGAGCATTGTCGTTACTCCGGGAAATAATTTTCATAAGAGTATACTGAGATGAATTCCTGTTGTCATTCTTAGAAGGACATCAAGAGGGGGTCCAAAGGAGTTTCTCGGGGGGAGAGTGGTATGACTGGTCGCGTAGCACACAATTTTTTCTTACTTTCGGTAAATTAAAGGTGCATTCTGTACTTGTTTACCAGGATCTTCTTCTTCTTTTCTTTTAGCCTTATCCAACAGTGCGGAAAGGGTTTTTTGTGACCGGAAGAAATAGAACAGGCCGGCCCGTCGCACGGTCTTCCATCCCAGCTAAGGTAACTCGTGGTCGCCATTCACGAACCCACAAGCAAAAACAATGAAGCACACATGAAGTTGATGAATTTTCAAAAATGTTAGCTATATTAGCTAAGCAGGGTATCTACCCAAAATCGAAAAACACGAACTACGAGACAAAAATGTTTGGAGACCTCTGATATAGACGTTTAAAGGACAAAAAATTCGCTCTTTATATAAAATCAAGGATGTTTATTAAAATATTTAATTCTTTCAAATTTATTTTAGCATATTTTAATAATTAAAAATAAATTAACGTTAATTATCTTGACTTTGCACCCCCGGGACAGTGGTAGTTTCGTCTGCTAAGATGTTCGCTCGCCCCGAACGATGAATATATTGACTACCAATTATTTTAGAAGAATTGGAATTCGGTCTAAATGGCCCCAAATGCCGAAAAATAACTTTTTATTTACAAGTTTGGTCTAAAGGAGCAAGTTTAACACAAAACAGCCAACTATCTTTGTATTAGATTTTTCTATCTATTTATTATTACAATATTATCACAAAATCAAGAAGAGTTGAAAGTAAAAGGATTAAATTTGAAGCAATCTTCATCTCCACCCACACGGATTCATTTAACATTAGATATGAGTTCTGAAAATGCGTGCGTGCTGTCAGGAGTTAAAATAAGCTTGTCTAAAAAAAAAAACCTCTCTAGACTGACAGAAAAGAAACGTTGCAAGCGAAATATGCGTGTGTTGTGTGATCAAGTGGGACCTAGTTGGCCTTGGTCAGGGTTCGCTCGGATATTTCGTCTTTTGCAAAGTGGACTCCACTTGCTTGGCGATTCTTTTGATTAATATATCTTCTAAGCACATCTGGGAACACTCTCTCTTTCGCATTGAAAATCTAATGTGACCTTTCCCTAAAAATAAATAATTTAATTTTACTTTTGTTTAATAACAAAAAAAAAAAAAAATCTACAAAAATTTATTAAACAAACACGTACACAGTACATTCATATCTTTTCTCTCTGTTTATTTATAATATCAATGTTTTGAAATATTTTATTAGCTTAATTTACAATACTTTCTATTATCTATAAATGTTGAAATCGGTTTTGATGGAAATACACGTTTTAAGGTAACCTTGAAATACTGAGTAAAATAGCTACGAGGTTGAAATTTTATATTTAATTTAGGCACCCTCCTGGCATGAAACAGGAAGCTTTTGAATAAAATCAGCCAAAGAATACTAGTACTTTACTGATGTACTTTTTTAGTTTTTTTGGATTTTCTCGAAATATGCTGTAATGATATTTATTAAAATTCATAAATCATTTATTTTTTAGATGCTCTTTAAATTGTATATTCTCATTTTGCCTTCAACATTGTTTGAAGCAGACTTCACTCTTGTACTTCATAGGAAAGGTATGAGAAATAGTTGTCAGTTTAACAAAATATAACTTTTATTCATATATTCGAACCTCTTGGGTAATTTTGGAAACTAAATATAATTCTACACGAATTATCTGGTGTGATAGAGATTTTTTTATTATTTATTTTTAAATCTAAGGCGGATCAAGTAGCGCTGCAGAAACCCGTCCCAGTTGGCGTTACTCCATAGGAATGTAAATAAGACAGGCCTATCTAGTCGGCGTTTGCTTTACAATGCACACAGTCTCAGTGTGTGTTGAGCTTTATTAACACAAACTAGATCATTCATTCCTCAAGAGACCATTTCATTTAATTAGCAAAAAAATCGATTTTTTTTTGGGGGAATTCGAGTAACTTACGACTCACAAATGTCGCTTTAAAATAAACATTTTAAATTTTGATTAAATGACATGTGAATATTTTTCTTATTTAAAAATTTAGATTAATTTCTATTCTAATTTGACTTTTTCAATCTGATTTATTCATGCTAAAAAA
>JAKCPI010028818.1:0-55954 GCA_023213315.1 Euborellia annulipes | reverse complement strand
TTTTATTACATTACATTTATTCCTCTAAGGAAAAATGGTATCTCTTTCACTGACTCAATGAAGTCTTCTCCATGAAATCGTCACTTCATCTTTTAGGCGAACTCAATTTATTCTTTACAATTTCACATTGGCTATATGATTTATTTTGTTATTTTAATTGTATGAAAAGTGACCTACGGAGCTTCTAGTTAAGAATTATAATAAATTTAAAAAATTATAATAATTATTGCTTGGTATTTGAATGTGTGTGTGTGTGTGTGTGCGATGGTAAACCCACGAATTCCCAGGGTTGTTGTTCTCTCTCTCTTCATTCTGACGAATGGAGTGTTGACGTCCTACGAGGGGTCGGATGAGTTTGCCATCCGCCATTTGTCTTCTCCACTCCTCTTCCTCATGACATCTAGACTATATCGCTCTCTTTCTTTTTTTTTAACATTTAATAGAAAAAATTTTAGTTCATTTATTTATTATAAAATCAATCTTGGATTCATTTATAAAATGCGTTTAACAGTTAATAAATTATTTAATTTTATAATGATATTTAATAGGCCTACTGTGAATATTAACTGAGGAATGGCTTGATTTTATTTCACTCTCTTTAATTCGCCGCTGAATGAAATTTGTTAAAGCGAATTATATCTGAACAAATTAGAACTTTTAAGTTGCCAATTTACAGTAGTAACTTTAACTACCCTTCCAGCCAGGGGCGTATATAAGGGGGGGGGCGGGGGCCCGCCCCCCCCCCGAAATTTCCCAAACACATATACATATATAGGGATATACAGACATCAGCGCAACTAATTTTTCCGCAGGATGGAAAACTTTGATTCCGCAAAGTAAAAAATGTTCAGCAAAAAATTTCGTGTGAAAAAAAATTTAGTTTCTTAAAAAAAAAATTTTCGCAAAAAAATTTTCAGTTCGGGCCCCCCCCGAAAAAAATTTCTATATACGCCCCTGCTTCCAGCCTTATTTTGTTTGCGTAAACTCTCTTTCGTACCATCATGTAGGTTTCCATTATTGGTCAATTTTAAAAAAAATATTTTTAGTAATAGAAGATATTGTTATACAGTAGATGTAGTATTATGCCGAAGGTAAGACGGAATATTTCACAAGAAGAAATTTTATTTCATTTAATTTAATAAAAATTCCTAATCACTTGCTAACGTTTCAATTCGGGTTTGGGCCAAAAATTTTGAGATTAAATTCAACTCTTTTAAATTATATTATTTTATTTTATCTTTATCTTTATAGTAGTTTGAATGTATTATATAAAATCATAAAGACAAAATTACAGGTATGATTTTTTTAATATAATACGAGTAATGATTTTTAGCATGCAATGGTAAAGCAGCAAAATATTATGTATTTATTATTATTTCCATGTTTATAGCTCCGATGATAGCTCAAACCGGAACCGAAAAGTTAGCAAGTGATTAGAAAATTTTATTAAATTAAATGAAATAAAATTTGGCTGCACTCTTGAGAATTATTCCTTCTTACCTTTGGTAAATCTTTTTTGTTATTAATTTGAAAAATTCATCATTGGATGAGGAATATCCGGAAAATATTCATCAGCCTTGATTGGAAAAAATAAAATTATGTGAGAGTGGGACATGACTTATTTTAAAAATGAATAAGCATTTAGAATATTAATAATTTTAATAAATTTCCACCCTCTACAAAAACGCGGCTGCTATTATTATTTTATTATAATTTTTATTCACTATTTCGTTTTATATATCACCCTGCTATTATTATATTTTAAGGGATATCTAATTAATTTTATCATGTGGGATGAAGAGATGTCCATTGGGCTTATAAATTAAATTATTGTCATCACGTTGACAACTCCACCTTTCCAGACCATTGAGGGAGATGCCATTTAATTGGAATTAAAATTTTAATTCAAATTACACACGAGGAATTAAAGAAATTAATTTTCCATTTAAACCATTTAATTAATAACTAAATTTAAAATAAATTTAATCTCGTTTAATTCTTAATATTAAATTAAAAAGTAAAAATAAAAAATAAAATAGAATAATTATTCATTTATATTAATTTCTTGTATCATATTATTATTAATAATATTTTTATTTTATTTTTAATTATGTTGAAATTCCGTGCGTGTTTTGTATGAAATTAAATTTAGCCAACGGTAGAGAGGTACTTTCTGTTTTCAGAGATGATTTCAAGGGGTGTAAACCAATTAGTCAATTGCATTTGGAAGCGCGCATAATTTAATAATATGTTTATTTTCACACGTGATGGATGATGATGTCCTCGGGTGGCTTCCATCATATACATTTATTATGTATTGTATGTTTCTCTCTCAATTCAATTATTGATAATATTAAAATTTACTAAGTAACACTTAAAAGTGGAAAAGTCAAATGTCCATTTTAATTCATAATAGAAAATTCGATTTTTGGATTAAATAAATATTTTATCGTTTTATTATCGTTACAAGTGGTAAAGTCCGCCGAAGGCTACGCCCCCTGGACCCCCTTGCGCGCCTTCGCAAATGCATCAAATTTATTCTTGCTCAATGTTTGGAAATTTTGCAATTGCTCGCCAAAGGCAAAATTTAAAGATTAAAATTTCCCTCTGACAAATTTTAAATTTCCCTCTCCTACTCCACTTCCTGTAACTCTAGCCAATCAGCGCCCTGACAGGCACATACACACAGGGACAGGATGCCAGCCGCTGGGGGTTTATATTATAGTATGATGATTATAATAAGACATTAACCTCCCAATGGGTGAAATTTAAAATTATAGTATGTGTTAATTGAAAGATAAAGTATCTTCTATTTCGGCAATCAATCTTTGAAAAATGTTTAGGGAAATATAGAGAAGAATGGAGAATTGGTTTAACTTTTGTGACGCCATTGTACAAAATACAGTAGGCCTATATATGTCGAGTTAAATTAATAAAAATATTCGTTTCTCAATAATTTATCTCAACTTTTTTTTCAGCTTGAGTTTTTTTCATCTCCCAGTATCCTTCGTCTTTGCGTAATTTTTTTAAAAACCATCTTGTGATTTCCCTTAGCACTTGAAAGGGGATGTCGTAGCCAATTTTTTTTTTTTTTAATTATAAAATAAGTTTTTTTTCTTTTAGAATCGCTACTACAGGATTAGCTTCTTAGAGGGTTATTAATTTTTTTAAAGGGACTCTCCAGTTTGGAATTAAGTAGGGTCCTTTGAGTGTTTAATCGTTAATTTATTTATCATTATTTATGCAAATTTTTTTTATTGATCATGCCCTAAAGCAGTGATGGCGAATCTATGACCAGTGGGTCAGACACTGACCCACGCAAGCTTTTTAACTGACCCACGATTGCTACTCACAGAAATTCAATTTAAAAGATGTTTATTTTAGTTTTAATGCGCAGAGAAAATACTCTCGAAAAGATCATTATAGAAGGCGAAGTCCAGGGAAAAAATACCACACGAAAGATCGCCATCAAGATGGATCGACCAGGTGAAGTTACTAACCGGCAGTCCGCTTCGGGTCACCGCGGCGAAGGCGTTGAATAGAGAGGAATGGCGTCTGACCGTTGCAAGAACGATCTTTCTAAATGAGAAATGGGTCAAATTTTGTTCACGACACGTCAACTTGACTTTTACGACTAAGAAGAAGTTTTAAAAATACTCAATTAAAAATTTTTAAACTTAAGTCTGGTGCAAATGGGCATTGGTGACCCACAAACTAGTACTAGAAAAATATAAACAATATTTGACCCACGTCTCAAAAAGGTTCACCATCCCTGCCCTGGAGGCTAATTCTGTCTCTCTAGTGGTTTAACCCCCCAAAAACCCCTTCTGGTTGCGCCTTTCCAACCATATAAATACTTAGGATAAAAACATTAATTAAAAAATTCAAATTTAAATTAAATTAATTGGGAGGCAATAATTTTATTTAAAAAAATTTTAAAGCACAGAACGAGCATCGAACTGATTACTCTCACAACAATAAGGAAGAAATGAAAAAAAAATATATATCCAAAATATTAAGTTAAATTTGAAGATTAATTAAAATTAAAAAGAAATCAAAAGCCATAAAAACAACTACACAAAATTTATCATTCTATGAGAATTTCCTAAAAGCACTTGAAAAAAAATCTGTGAAAATTTTACCTTTTTTTTTTAGAATTTTCAGACTTTCTTACATCAATCGACGTCTGATTCAATGAGCCACAATGCTCAAAGGATTTTTCCTATGAAAACTTCATAAAATTTATTTTAATGAACTTAACCACAGACAAATCTAATTACGATCAATTTTTATTTCCACTTATATAATATAGTATATTCACGGATGAAGGTTTTGACTATAGTTGATTTTGCAACGTTTTTTAAAACAAAACAAGTGTCCACCTGTGATCTGGGCAAAGTTAATTAACGCGATGTTTAGCCAGACTAGAACACTATGACCCTGAGGGCGGAAACTAGAGAGATATTTGGTCCCGCTCTCTCTATAAATTCTCCACTGTATAATTTGATATTTTTTATAAATTACCCTTTAAATATCAAGGATTGTAATTAAATCTAACAAACATATTTAAATACGAGGGCAATTTGGAAAGTAACCTTCCCTTTGAAAAAAAAAAACTAGTTTTTTTAAGCGAATTTTATTTTTACTTGAAAATACATGTTTTAAACTATTTTTCAACATTCGCTCAGGGGCCCACATCTTGTGGGTACGTGGATGGCGACCACGAGCTGCCCCAGCTGGGACAGGCAGTCCTTCAGTTCTTTGTATGTCTGTCTCTTCCTTCCTCTTTTCATCAGGCGTCAGGCCGTGCGACGGGCCGGCCTGTCCTATTTTTTCCGGTCGCAAAAACGCATCATAGGTTTCGAGGGAAAAAGGAGGTTCGCCGACTCCGCATCGCAGGAATAAGGCGTGGACAGAAGAAGAAGAAGGAACTATTTTTCAACATAGTTTCCGCCAATGTTCAAACACTTGTCGTAGCGGGTGACAAGTTTTTGTATACCATCTGCAAAGAAACTCCCGCCAGAATCGATAGCTACGATTCCACAGCACTTTTCGTCTCATCGTCAGATCCTCGCGCTCGTGCAGGAACAAGAGGTAGTCGGACGGAGCCAAGTCCTGGCAGTACGGCGAGTGATTGAATTGCTTCCAATGAAACTGTCGAATAAGCGATTGAGTGACACCAGGTGTACGGGCCTAGCATTGTCATGGAGCAACACAATACCTTCAGCCGGGACTTGGCCAACTATCATTTATTCCTGCACATGAAGGTGGCAAGAACTTTGGATTTGACGATGAGACGAAAAATGCTGTGGAATCGTGACTATCAATACTGGCGGGAGTTTCTTTGCAGATGGTATACAACAACTGGTACCCGCTACAAGTGTTTGAACATTGGCGGAAACTATGGTGAAAAATAGTTTAAGATGTATTTTCATGTAAAAATAAAATTGACTTCAAAAGTATTTTTTACTTTTTTTTTTTTTTTTTTTTTTTCAAAACGGCGGCTACTTTCCGAATTGCCCTCGTATATCTAATCTAGATCTTATGAAGTAAATTGTGAAATTGTAATTGTAAATAAATTAATTTATAATAAAATCGATTTTGTTCGATTATAATATAATATAATAAGTGTATTTGCAATTTAAGTTGTCGAATCCAAGATTCAGCTCATTAGATCGATTTCAAGGTGAACTAATTTTTGAAATTAAAAAGTTTTTCTTTTAGATATTCATCATAAATTGGTTATGTGCATGAAAATAAAGGATTAAGGAGGTTGTTTTAGTCATTGTAGGACATTCACAGACTAATTAGAGCAGCTGTGGCTTAGCTGTGATAGTACACTAAATGAAGGACCAGATGATAAAATACAAGTTTATAGGCCTACAAGTTAAAAAATCTGGTGTTACTGGTCGCACAGCACACAATTCGAAAATTGTGTTCTGTACTTGTCACGCCAAATTTTTTTGTGCCGACATATTTAGTTTCCGACAGTACGGCACATTCGTGATATGTAAAATTTCTAAGCAAAGTGGTCTTTAGAAGATTTCAATGGCAAAATGAGAGCATACATTTTAAAGAGCATCTAAAATTTTTTTGAATTTTAATCAAAATTATTGTGGAGAATTTTGAGAAAATAAAAAAAAAAAAAAAAAAACTGAAAAAGTGTATCATTAAAGTACTAGAACTTATTGGCTGCATTTATTTAAAAGCTTTTACTTCAGCTTACGTCTCAGGCAGGGGCCTAACTTAAATATAAAATTTCAATCTCCTAGCTCTTTTCGTTCTTGAGATATTTTGTTCAGACAGACACACCCACACAGACAGACCATGTCGCGAAAACCACTTTTTGGATTCAGGGGGCTAAAATCAGGTTTCAGATTTCACTAAACATAACACCTATGAGAAAATTCATTTGCAAAATCCACCTATTGTTATTATTATTATTTCTAGAGAAAATGGGACAATATTACCTCGGCTCATATCAGAGTTATCAAAACATAAGTTGCTTACTGAACAAATTCAAATCCAAATATTATACGAAGGGAGCGATCCAATCGAAATGCTCTTCAAATTTTCAAATTTCAATTTTTTCGCAACATTAACCAAATAAATTTTATTTTATCAATATTTAGAACAATCATTTTATAAAATATTTTAGTAGTGAGTATTTATTTATACCTTTTTGAAAACATAATTTCCCCGAGGTGAACTATGCGCCTATAATAAATGTAGGCCTCTAATTTAGTCAAAGCAATAAAAATTAAAAGAAACAGTTCTTTAGGTGATTAAAAATTAAGATTTTTTTTTTTTTGTATTTTTCTTCCAAACTTAACATAACAGAGATATCTTAATTATTTACCTAACTTCTATTTTCTTTTGGGTTAAAATAATAAATACCCAGTTGTATATTTTCTTTTTTAATCGATGTGAGGAATTTTTTCCTTTTCCTTTTCATTTTATTTTTTTCGATATTATATCCTCCTTTTGAAAAAGGAGATAAGAAAAGCGAAATTTTTTGCATGATTATATTAATAAACAATTGTTTTTACGTCTTTTTTTTTAAGATTTATAATTTAGCAAATCGATATATAATAAAATGAGGAAAGGGGATGTTATTATTTTTTTTTTTTAATTATTATTTAATTTATTTATTTATTTATTTTTGAAATTCCTATCGGGATCCCCGTTTATTTACCCGAGGTGCTTACGTGTACGAAGAGACACACCTCAAACCCAACCGGCCTCTGGCCGTAGCCATCTACCGGCACCCCGTGAAGTTACATCATTTCCTATCTCTAGCTCCTCCTCCTGCTCTCGTCTCTAGCTAGTGAACTAATCCTTATTTCTGGTTCCAACCGGCTCCTTTTATCTAACCTCATCTATGCTATGGAGGATGTTCTAGTTGAGGAGGGACTCTCTCAGCACCGGCGTGTAGCTTTCGAAGAATGCATCACTGAGAGGGAACCTTCTTTACGTCCCTTCCACAGGACGGGATGTCACAGCAACTCCCTCTCCTCGTAGAGTTGCCTGAGGGCTATTGTGGTGAGATCCTATATTCCAATCCAGGGCTTGCTTGAGGATTTGTTTACATTAAATAAATATTTTTATTTAATCAAAAATCCTGCATGCCAAGGATTTGAACAGGGATCTTCTTTGCAGAAGCTGACACCCTAGCTCACTACACCAGCGAGCCCAATTATTATTTAAATAGAATTTGGTGGCTGTCAACATACAAATTCAATTCAAATTATTATTTACTTAGTGTTTATAATTAGGCTAACTAGGTGGTTTCGTGCACGAAGACACACATCTCAAACCCAACCGGCCTCTGGCCGTAGCCATCTACCGGCACCCCGTGAAGTTACATTATTTCCTATCTCTAACTCCTCCTTCGTTCATTTCTAGCTAGTGAACTATTCCTTATTTCTGGGTCCACCCGGTTCCTTTTATCCAACCTCTTCTATGCTAGGGAGGACGTCCTTGTTGCAGTGGCGTAGCGAGCTTAACTCGCGCCCGGGGCGCAATACCTTTTTAGCGCCCCCCCATTCTAAAACCATATAATATTATATGTAAAATATACAAAATTTTTATATTTCACTGGCACTAAATTTAAAATATATTTTCCAGAAATCAATTATATTAAAAATAAAAATTATACAAAAGGATGTGTCGTGCCAAGTAATATAAATGAATGATAATAGGTGCAGTCTAGGCTTTTGGCAATGAGAAAATAACTTTTTAGAGTGTTTTCTCCGAATATTTCGAAGGCATTTAATAGCACTTCTTCATCAGCGGCTGTACAAATAAAATAAGTTGTACAGCGGCTGATGAAGAAGTGCTATTAAATGCCTTCGAAATATTCGGAGAAAACACTCTAAAAAGTTATTTTCTCATTGCCAAAAGCCTAGCCTGCACCTATTATCAACGATAAAAATTATCCAGCAATTTTTTGTTTTGCGGAACATTTGGCGCCCCTTTGTGAGTAGCGCCCGGGGCATGATGACCCCCCTTGCCCCCCCCCTCGCTAGGCCACTGCCTAGTTGAGGAGGGACTCCCTCACTACCGGCGTGTACCCTACTCCTTTCGAAGAATGCATGTGATTGTGTTGTTGGTGGATTATTTCTACTCCCTAAATCGTTATGACAAAATTCCATAATTTGTTATTATTTTCTTTATCTTTATCTATTATTATTATTATTATTATAAGAGTTTTATTGGAGATTTAGAAGGTTTTTTAGATCGATAGAATTTAATAAAGTTGACTTGAGAAGAAGAGAAGTGAAAAGAAAAGAAATCTCTCTCTGTCTCGACGAAGTAGAAAAGAAAAAGACGATGAGAAGGAGGCGAAATTAAAACGGAGACATCTCAAGTTTGTTCTTTTAGGGATTAAATTAAATGTTATAAAGAACTTAGTTAATTACCTTCTTCAATTTGATACGAGTTTTCTTTGCCTCCCTTCTTCTTTTTCTTATTCTTGAGCAAAAATTTTATATGGATTATTATTTTTTTTTTAAAGATCAAGGTCTTCTGGGTACATGTTGGTTTTTGGCTCTACCGAATGACGGACTTTAAAACTGAGTCTTTTGCAAATAATAGTTTGGAAGGAAAGTGGTGTAGGTTTTGCAAATAAGATCAAACAAAACTTAAAAAATAAAAGAAGATTTGATGGGAGCATTCTCGGGAAAAGCAGCTAAGTATAATAAAAAACTTTATATTTTGTTGCCGACGTTTCCAGGGCTAGTCGCCCTGAGGATGAGTGCGGCCAGCTCTCGAAACGTCGACACTCGGCAACAAAATATAAAGTTTTTTATTATACTACGTATCTAGCTGCTTTGTTGTTTATTAAAACTTTTATCATTTCTAGAAATTATATTGAAAAATAAAATTTTATGTAAAAATCTTTTATTATGGAAATATTTAAAATATTCAAATGATTGTGAATGACAGGGTTAGATAAAAAATGAGTTATTTCTGAATGTATCAGTCAGTGGCTTTTGTAGATATGGAATAATCGTGGGGCGCTAGGCAGCCAAATATTTTTAAAATCTCGATTTTTTATTTTAAATCTAACAAGGAATGTCACCCAAAGGTGAATCGCCGATTCTTTTGAAACTTGGTGCATTTAAAGAACTCATCTAAAGATTAATTTAGATGAAAAAAGTTTCAGGGATGGGCATACAGAAATATTTTCATTTATTTTTATAGTTTACTTTTATTGGATTCGTTATCAACCTATAAAGACAAATCTCTCTACACAAAAGTCAAACCTGATGATAAACCTTTTGAACAATTATTTATTCCTCCTAATACAACTGGTCTTATTCAACCACTAGATGTCTTTGGATTTCGTGTTTGGAAGAATTTTGTGAGGAAGATATCTGATCGCGTTATACTTTTCAATTTAAATATCAACTTATATCAGAGAAATAATATACTAATTTTGCAATCATTAGCACACAATCAGCTCTCTTCACCAAGATATATTAATCTATTTAAATACTCGTGGTTTGCATCGGGTTATTCTCAAAGCCATCCTGCTCATTTCGATAATCCTGTTGAATTTTGTTTCAACAATGAAAATAACTTATGTTATAAAGACGAATCATGTGATTTTTCTTTTATAAAATGCAGTTATTGTAAGAATGAGATTTGTTTTAAACATTTTTTCATTGAATTTCACTATTGTACTGATTTTATAGATTCAGTTAAAAATATTAAAAAAAAAATATTTCTGTATGCCCATCCCTGAAAGTTTTTTCATCTAAATTAATCTTTAGATGAGTTCTTTAAATGCACCAAGTTTCAAAAGAATTGGCGATTCACCTTTGGGTGACATTCCTTGTAAGACGTTTCGGGCAACTTCTTTAATAATTATAGAAAATTAAGTTTAATTAAAAAATTATTTTTTAACTTTTAAAAATTTCATAACTAATAAATATATCAACTAGTTTTTTTTTATAAGCTTAATATATATATATATTTTTTTTTGGAATGGGTGTATAGCGTCTGAAGACCTATAATGACCAGTGGTCACATGTAGCCAGGAAGAATATAGTTAAAAAAATAAATAAAGGGGAACTCAACTGCGGGAACTGAGAAGATGCCTGTTGAGATTAGACTTGAAAGTCTGAAGATTGAAGGTTTTGGGGAAGATAGACGCCTGGATCTTGTTCCAATCACGGAAGGTCATGGAGACAAAGGAAGTTTGGAATTGTCTATAATTAATTATATTACTGCGGATAACCAAGTTTTCAGCGGATCTTAAGTTATTTTGTTTCAATTGTATTGGGTCTTTTATACTGTATATCTCTCGTTAGCCAAAAAAAACCTTTAGTTCTTTCAAATATATATTTATAGCTATATTTATATTGATAATTTATTTTTTATTACAAAAATTTCAATGGAGATTTGTCTAAAAAAAGAGAATTTGTCTCTTTTTATGTGTAGGAGGAGAAATGGCATAGTAGTATGAATTGGAATAGGATGAGGACAGAAGGACAGAACACAAAGGCGAGTAAATCAATGTGCATGTTGTTGGATGGGCTAAAAGAGAGATAGAGAGAGAGAGAGAGAGAGGGATGTTGCTGCTCCTTGGTTGGATGCTGCGCTCGCCACTTGTCCAGGTTCCCAGGCGTCTCGGATCGAAGCACCCCAGCTGACATCCCTCTCTCTCTCTCTCTCTCTCTCTCTCTCCCACGTTATGAATTTAATTGAGCCGCTCCCCCGAGTATTAATTACTTTTCTTTGCGTTCATGTCCGCACTGCCATCCAATAGTGAATTAATTAAAACTTTATTTGATACTACAAAAACTAGCACTTTTAATAGTGAAAAATAAGAGTAGTAAATTGTTACTTTCTCTCCCTATATATGAAATATATAAAGAGAAAGTATTGTTTTATTTTTCCTCGGTCTGCGATATAAAATAAAGGCAGCCAATAACGCCAAAGAAATGTTGGATAGGGGAATATTCTTATAAATGGGTTGAAATAAATCACTACGGTAGAAACAGCCCGAGTATGATATTGTAAAACGAGCAGGAGGTTTACTCGATTCTGTTGCAGATGGAGGTGCAGAGAAGAAATAATGTATGAAAAATAATATCGAGGATTTTTAATGACAAGACGACTGTGATTGCAATTTAACAGTTTCGGTCAGAAAAGACCATCATCAGGTCTGCGAAAGATTACAGAAAAAGTGAGTCAGCACACAGCATTACATGACTCACTTTTTCTGTAATCTTTCGCAGGCCTGATGATGGTCTTTTCTGACCGAAACTGTTAAATTGCAATCACAGTCGTCTTGTCATTAAAAATCCTCGATATTATTTTTCATACATTATTTCTTCTCTGCACCTCCATCTGCAACAGAATCGAGTAAACCTCCTGCTCGTTTTACAATATCATACTCGGGCTGTTTCTACCGTAGTGATTTATTTCAACCCATTTATAAGAATATTTAAGAAATAGAATACGTAGTAGAATAAAATATCAACTATGTATAAATATAGAGACTCCACTCTCAATATACAGTAATTGTTCATTGAGGATAGGCGAATAAACCTTTTTTAATGCAACCGAAGGGGAAGAGTTACTTTTAAGACACGTCCGTCGGCTAAGCAATTTGGATGCCTAAGCTCAAGGCTCTACTCTCAAGCATATCAGGCGCTTCTGAGTCTACGTATATATGTTAGTAAACGATTACACTCTTGCTCAGGGGCTCACATCTTGTGAGTACGTGGATGGCGTCCACGAGCTACCCGAGCTGGGAGAGACAGTCTTTCTGTTCTTTGTATGTCTGTCTTTTCCTCTTTTCAATAGGCGCCAGACCGTGCGTCTGGCCGGCCTGTTCTACCCTTCTCGGTTGCAAAAACGCATGATAGGGCTGAAGGAAAATAGCGAACCCGGGGGCCTAGGTACGAGAAGCTAATATCTTCTCTCTGGAACAGGGGTCACGGGCATAATATTCATTTAACATATCCATACTTTCATAGAATAAAAAAGAAAAATCTGTCTGTTTTTTATTTATTTATTTCATTAAAAAAAAAAAAAAGTATTATTATATCTATCGAAATGTTATTTTTTTCTATAAACAAAAACATCATGAGAGGTATTAAACAAAATTAATTATTTGATTAATGAATTTTATTTTTTCTAATGAAAGGATTTAGAGAATAGAGAGAGAGAGAGGGAGTCATTAAAAAATATAAGCCAAATGCGTTTGTGACCCCCGTAGGGCGTGAAACATCCAATCGAATCAATTAATAAAAACAATATAAAAAAATTAATTAATTTCGAGGGAAAATAAATAAAAACAGAACGCAAAGAGAGAGTGGGAGAGAGAGAGAAAATGGTCCAGAGGCGATTAGAGAGAGAGAGAGAGAGAGAGAGTGACCGCTGGCTAAATTCCGGCCGTTTTAAAACAAACTCTGTAAAACTCGGCTTGAAATAACAAATTTATAAATGGGCGACGAATTTTCGATTCGAGGTCCAAATAATATAAAAAGGATGGATCAACTGGAAATGAAATGAAAAGGCAGGCGAATAAATACCTACATATATGTAGTTATTCGCTTTCACAAAAAAAGTAAAAATGTTTGATTCTTTTTCTCTCTCTCTTTTAATTTCATTTACTAATAATAAAAAATAAATGAACATTTTATGAAAAAAAAACTTTAATTTCGATTGAAAAGAAATTAAATAATCTTTGAGAGAGATAATTTTTTTTTTTAATATTGATTGGTTAATATTAATGGCCTGCAATGGATAGCAGACCGATTCCCCGGAAAGGCTGGAGATCCTGGGTTCGATTCCCGAGGGCCATGTGGTGCTTGGCCCGCCAACAAAAAACATACAACCATTTTAAATATTAATATTATATGCAACTCAGGTTTTTTGCTGAGGCGTGCATAAATACTTTTTTTTAAGTATTTTCGGCATCTGAGGCGAATGATTTTAAATTTCTTCTAAGGACCGTCGGTCAAAAATAAATAATTTTGGGTATTATGTTGATTGTACTGAGGGTGATTCCATTTCTCTGAGATGAAAATATCTACAAATAAACTGATAATACGCAAAATTATTTATTTTTGGTCCTTAGAATAAAATTGATTTTCCTTACAGTCATCTTCATACGATATAATATTGTATTTTTTTTTTACTATAGTTATTTTTATATATTAATTTAAATTAAAAGAGATTAAAAAAAAAAAAAAAAAAATTGAACATTTACTATCTTACTATCTTGTGAGTGAAGCTTTTGTATTACTGTTTATTATTCAAAATGTATAAAGAGATTTCGACTACATGTGTGTGAACACGATTACTTAAAACCCCAAGCAGCCAGACAGATTAAATATTTAAGGTTCAGGGAATCCCAAATGAGCAACGCAGCTAGTCGTTTTTCAATTTTTATCCTCACCCCACCACCACAAAACCCCCCAACCCCCCCCCCTCTCAAAGAAGAAAACAATTTTCCCAACTATTTTACATCTTATTTTAACACACCACTTTCATAAAACTTCAACATAAAGTGCCAGGGCCATCGTTTCGGTCACAAAAGATTAAATATTCTTACTTTTTACACTAAAATTGTAGATCCATATCAATTGTTAGAGTAAATACGCATGGGCGTAACTAGAAAATTTGGCTGGGGGGGGGGGCATGGGACCAGCTATCCTCGCTGGGGGGGGGCACCCCGGCACCTCCCTAGTTACGTCCATGTAAATGCGCAATCTGAAGTAGTAATATTTAACCTAATAATATGTAAAGTCATATGATAAAGGATATTATTTTAAAAAGATTTTTAAACTTTTTTTCGAAAACTGGGTAGTTTTTCAGATAATCAACGAAGAGTCAATTTTTTTGGGAAAATCATAAAAATCAAAATTTTTTTATTAGGTAAAGTACTACTTCAAGTTGACGTTTGCTGTTGTTGACACAGATTTATTAAGTAAATTACATATTTGTAGAGCAGGCACGTCAAACTCATGATATTGCGGGCCACATGATCTATTTTTTTTTTTTTTTTTTTTTTTTTTTAAAGAATTATTATTATTGGTTCTAAATTTGTATAAAAAATTCATTCAAAATACGATTTAAATAACGCATACAGTCTATTCCTGCTTATTTTTTATAAATTATTATTTTTTTAATTTTCCCTTTCGACTGTTTAGGGGTTGTTTATATATTTTATATACTACCGATAGCTACCGATGAATTTTTTTATATTATTTTTTTTTAATTTCGCCCTTTCGGCAACTGAGACCATTTAGGGATTTTAACTCGTGTCATATATATTTAATTTTTATTAATATACCAATGGCTGCCGGGGGTCGTTCCACACGCTGATGCCTTGGGTTCATCCAGCCGGTTTCGCCGCGCTTGGCATCGCTTAACCGCAATGATTGTAGTGCCTGTTGCCCTACTCCGTTGTCAGGCTTCCCGGCTTTTATATTATGTTTTATATTATTATTTTTATCATGTAAATAAAATTTAATTTTCCTTATCGCTCACTTCACACACTTCGAGATTTTATTTCCTAGATAAATATTTCAGACATACTGTAGGTAATTTAAATAAAAGAAATTATCTAATTACAAAAAAATGTAATCCAGGGGTGTTATATTACCAGACTACTTTGTTCCAAATTCCCTTTGAAATTTATTATACATACAATTATTGATTCTGATTAAATATCACAATATTAATAGATTATAGGCCTT
Source organism: Euborellia annulipes (assembly GCA_023213315.1). Lineage (NCBI taxonomy): Eukaryota > Metazoa > Arthropoda > Insecta > Dermaptera > Anisolabididae > Euborellia > Euborellia annulipes. The sequence goes on along the minus strand of JAKCPI010028818.1, from coordinate 40,733 downwards.
TTATATTAGAAAAAAATAGATAAAAATGAATAGAATTTTCTCAATATATGAGGGTATATTTTAATTATTGTTCCATAACCTATTTAATTAATATATTCCAATAGAAATGATAATTTGATATTTGCAACGTTTGCATAATTTGAGTCTGTTATATTCATTATTGATTTATCTTTTTCAGGAATAATTTACTCCCACCCCAAACACACATACATGCACACTGAGACACACAGACACACACACACAACAGACAACTCCTATCTATTATTTTGGAAAATGAATTTATTCTTTGCCGTTAATTGGCAGAGTGCATCCATAAATATTTAAATATCCCCTTACCACTACGAAACAATTTACAAATTTATAATAAACAAGAGTTTTTTCTTGTTTTTTGTTTCACTTTACTCTTGCGCTATGTCAATAATAAAGATGATATAACAAACACTTTTTAGTGATTTATTTTCTAATTTTCCCGACGACAAATTTTGTGAAATAATATTTATTTTAAATGATTCTGTTTAAAAAAAGCTTAAATAAATATGCGAATATATATGCCTAAATACATAGATAGCGTACGAAGTTAAAATATTTTTTATCTTGGAAATATTTCAAAAAGGAATTTAAATAATGTGTGATCTATTTGTATTACAAACAGACAGGGCCCAAGCCCAAGCAAACCAGCAGCGACATTTTGAGTTTGGACTTCGATTTTTGTTTTTTTTTTTTCTAATAATTGCCCCTGAGCAAAATTTGTTATAAACATATTAATTAAGTATATAATTTGTAAAATTTTGTTTTTGGCATGGCTTTAAGTCGAAAACCAAATAAATGAAAAAAAAATAAATAAATAAACATATTAATAATGTATGTATTTTTATTTTTTTTTTTTTTTTTTTTAAAAAATTTATTTTTTTTTTCTTTTTCTTACCTATGTATATATGTAATATATATATAGAGAGAAAGTATTGAATTCATGTCAAAAATTCGATGTCGAGATTTTGATGGATCTTCACGTTTTGAGGTCACCTGAATCCAAAAAAGTGGTTTTCGCGACATGGTCTGTCTGTGGGTGTGTGGGTGGGTGTGTGTTCAATTTTAAGCATGAAGGAATTGAGCTACGAGGTTGAAATTTTATATTTAAGTTAAACATCTCCCGGGACCGAAAAAATAAGCTTTTAATCAAAATCGGCCAAAGAGTACTAGTACTTTACTGATGTACTTTTTCAGTTTTTTCGATTTTCTCAAAATTTGCTCCAACGATTTTTTTTTTAAATTCAAAAATCAATTATTTTTTAGATGCTCTTTAAAATGTATATTCTCATTTTGCGATTGAAATCTTCTGAAGACCACTTTACTCTTGTATTTCATAGGAGGATAGGAAAAATGGTTGCCATGGTAACAAAATATAAATATTTTCCCACACTTATAAATTTTACATCTGAATTCAAATGTTCCGTACTGTCGGGAACTAAATATATGTCGACACAAAAAATCTGGTGTGACAAGCACAGAACACAACTTTCGATTACCGAAGGTAAGAGAAAGTTGTGTGCTGTGCGCCAGTCACACCAGTTTTATTTTTTTTTCCTCCAAAAAAAATTTTTTTTTTTTTTAAAAAAAAAAAATTTTTTTTTCCAAAAAAATTTTCCTCTTTTTTTATACAATTTTCCCAAACCACAAACACCCGCCGAACCCAGATTTTTGCCGAAACCGGAACCGAAACCCAAAATTCGGGCGGGTCCCAATTTTTAGTAATGAAAATGAAGGAAGTTGAAGGACTGCCGGAAGCCATCGGTACTTTATATCATCTATATACCATACAATTGTATAAATCTAAAGTAAAAATGGCCTCAATAGTTTATTTATGTTGCCAAAAGCTATTATTGGTTTAACAATTTGACTTTCATGCTGGCAAAATGGTTAAGTTTCCTAGGCCCAGGTATAGGCAAAATTCTATAAAAAGGATTAACAATCCGATCTGCAAATCCGGGTAGTTTGAACAGATCGATCCAATAATCCGAGCTGGCTGCTGCAAAAGGATTAGGGATCCGATGTGATTTAGAAAAAGGATCTTTGTTCCGATCCACAAATACAAATCCGCGTTCCAAAAATCCGATCCGGATTTGCTATTCGGAACCAGTTTCTAATAAAATTACCTAATTAAAATCTAGTTCTTAGCCCGAATTTGTACATTTAAGTTTTTAAATGATTGGCAAACCTTTCAAAAGGATCAAAAATATTGATAATCCTTCGAAAAGGATATCCGTTCCAAGGGAGTAAAAATTATTTCGATCCAAATTCTTAAATCCACCATATTTTCGATTTGGATCGCGTACCAGATCCAAGATCCTCTTCAAAAAAGGATTTCGATACAAATTCAAAAATCTTGATCGAATCAGAACTTCGGATTTAAATAAAAAAAAATAGAAAATTTTATAATGTGGAATACTACATTATCATTATATAAGCTACAGTATATTTAAATCGATTAAAAAAAATAATAATAATTAGATATTCAGTCGGGTTTTCAAATGAAAATTTATCTCTATTACACATAATACCGTATATAATGTTTTGAAAATATAAATTAATAATTAATATAAATAAATTGATAATAAATATATAGATATAGGGTATAAGCTTTAAATATAAACATGGAAAATAGTACCTACTATTAATTTAGGGGAAAATACTTTTCGAAATAAATGAAATATAACAATGAAACATCTAATCTCAAGAGTTTTGTGGTACAAAAGAGAGCTGAAGGAAAAATAAATTACACTGGCCTGCAAAATAAAAATTTTTTCAGCTGAATGGAATTGCATTCCCATTCAGTTATTTTCATGCAGACCAGTGTTATTGGAGATTTTCAAAAAGTAAAAAAAAAAATCATCCTAGCTCTGTGTAGAACTATTACACTATACGAATCTGGATGGATCTCGTCCGAGAAAATAATGCATGGTCTATCATCAATAGTCAAGTGTATAAGTATATTATTAATAGGACAATCGAGTTGTAGGCGTAATAATGATCATTCGAATTTTACATTTAGCCTACCGTGGTAATGCATGTTTTCCTCAATTTCTATTCTTTTCCTTTTTCCAGACAAATTTTATTGCACATATTGCATATTTTGTGTCACAACTTAGAGGTTTTTCTCTTTTCACTGTCGGTAAATTAGGAGTTAAAGGAAGAAAAAATACAAAGAATGATAGGGAACCAGTACAAAAATTGTTTGCCCTTCTTTTCCCTTTGTTACAAAAAATCCAATTCCCTTCCCCTCCCCTTATTGTTAAGTAAATTTAGAAAATTTTCCTAAATTTAGTTTAAAAAAAAAAAATTGTGAAGCTTTTATGTTAATCGAACATGATATTCATGTAAGTTATGTGATATGGCATAAACAATTTAATAGAAAACAAAGATGGCGTTAAAATATCGCCTGGATATTTTCAAATAGGCCTTTGGGATAATAAGATAGAGAGAGAGAGAGAGAGAGAGAGAGAGAGAGAGAGAGAGAGAGAGAGAGTTTTGGATTGCTTTGTGGTCCTTCTTCCATTAGAAAGAGAGAGATGATAAATTTTTTTTCTATTTTATTTTTTTTGTATCTGAGTGAGTTGTGGCCGCAATATTAAAGATTCAGGAGAGCCATCTTAATAATCGGCTTCCCCTAAAATAACATTGGTTTTTGTCCGGCGGGATTCGCGCCCCTCATCCAATGGAGTGGGGTTGAACTGAGGGGAGGGGCTCGATGCAATCAGCCAATGAAAGAAGCCGACGGGCTCACCCCCTGCCTCATCCCCCACCCTAATTCATTCTCTTCTCTCTCTCTCTCTCTCATCTCTCTTTCTCTTTTTTAGGAGACTCTACAAGACAATAAGCAATTTAACTATCGTTGGCAAATTTTGCAACCCAAATTATCTGCTTTTTTTTTAAAGAAGGAATACATTAAATTTCTGCTTAAAATATCTTAATGAAATTTCATATTTTTTTTCTCTTCCGTGTAAATTAAAATTATTGTCTGATTGTATTTTATTTTACTGTCTCTTACATATATATGTATATTAATAGAAAGTATTGAATTCATGTCAAAAATTCAATGTTGAAATTTTGATGTATATACACCTTTTGAAGTCCTCTGATTCCAAAAAAAGTGGTTTTTTAAACATGTTTTGTCTGTCTGTGTGTGTGTGTGTCAATTTTAAGCATGAAGGAATTGAGCTACCGAGGTTTAAATTTTATACTCAAATTAGGGACCCCCCGTAGGGCGTGAAAATAAGCTTTGAAACAAAATCGGCCAAAAAGTAGCCCATAAAAAAGCCCATTAAGAGCAATCCTTCATCAGCGGCTAACTCACACTATGAAACTACATAAGGTGTTACAAATTGTTTTATCAGAGCGAATTGTTATTATCGCGAATTCTTATTTCAAACGTGATTCGATCCCTAATTTATTTTTATTTACTGCCAAAATTTTAGCGATTTACCTTTTCATATAATAGAGACGTTCTGAGACTTCATTTTGTTTTGATAGGTCTGAGACCGAAATAATTTTTTTTCTTTTAGTCCCCCGGAGACGATCAATAAAATTGACAATTGCAATTGGCAATGATATAATTGATGCGACTTATTGACCGTCTCAGAGTCAATTGATGCGATTGTCAATTGAATGACGCCAATTGATAGAAATTTTGATTGAAGAGCATTGATGAGAGCCATTGATGGTTTAACTAGCAATTGACAATCCTTTCGTCAATTGCACGGAAAAAAATAAAATAATTTCAATTCATAAAATGAAATAAATTTCCAAGAGCGCGAACACTACCCACAGCAAGTTTACAGAACAACTAAGAATTGATGCGATGGTTGAACACATCAATTGTAGGGTACCTTCAATTAAAATTTACATTTGCAATTGTCATTTTCAATTGATCTTCCCCGGGCCACATTCGAGTTAATTTTTCTTTTAAATGGAATTTATATTAAATAATTTAATAGGTCTATAGTGTTTTTATTTGAGGGCAGCTTAATATTTTGGGTATAAATACAACTATGAAATTGGAGTGAAGAAGAGGTCTAAGGCCGAACATTCACGATCGCTCCAAGCATCCATATGGAGCGTTGTCACTCCAAAAACTGACCGTAAATGGAGGAAAACAAATGGATGAGGTGGAGGGATAGGATTCATTCAATGGCTGCTCTATTGGTGGTCGTGCTTCACCTTACTACAAAGCAACAACTTTACCTTTATTTTTGTAATTTTGTATTAAATCTTTGTTTTTGAGGTCATTTATATAACTCCTTTCCTTTTTTAAATGATTGGTACGGGTGAAATAAACTTTTATTTTTTAAAGCAAGTAGGGCGCCCTTATCTTTTAGGATAAGGAGTTAATGATTTAAGTATAAGAAATTCGATGGCTGAGTGGTAATTATTAGAAATAGGTAGATTTAGGCAGCCAGCAAGTAATAAAAAAACTTTATTTAATTATTGTCGACGTTTCGGAATCGCATTGATCCCATCTTCAGAACGATAAACTTTTAATGTTGCTTAGATAGATGCATTTCGGTTCATACAAAAATAAATGAATACATTTGCAAATAACATTAGATGTATGTGAGTATTGGCGTAGGTGTATGTAGGGACACGAAAAAAGTATCGATACTTACTGGTATCGATACTTTTGTTTCGATACTAGTACTTTTTTTACTCGATACTTTTTTTGGTATCGATACTTTTCTTTCGATACGATACCAAGCACAAGTTTCGATACTTTTTTTGACACCACCTCTAGGGACACTTAAAAGTATCGATATTTGTATCGATATTTTTGTTTCGATACTAGTACTTTTTTTACTCGATACTTTTTTTCGATACCGTATCCCGATACCGTATCCATGGGCTGTATTTTTATTTTGTGGCCAAGATTGAAGGACTTTCGGAAATAGGTGTCAGACGTTTCAAAAATACAGCCGTTGGGTTTTTGTTCTTTTCCGTGTTTTAGTCAAATTAAGCAAATTTTTTTATCTTTTTGCTCCTTTCATTTTATTAAAGTGAAGCTATTATTTGTTCTTCTCTAATTTTTTCGCTCTTCTATCAGCATGTCGCGCTACAAGCCGTGACGTCAAAGGCCGTGACGCTACAAACCATGACGTCTAAAGCCATGACGACAAAATTAGGAAAGTTGAAATTTAATATATATGACGAATTATAAAAAATAATTGTGAGATTTAATTATTCAATTTTTAAATTGATAAAATATAATTTTTAAAATAATTTAAAATGATTCAAAACTTCAATTACTAAATAAATATTGTTCTCAGTTTTTAACAAGCGTCTATTGATTTCCCATTTTCCAATTATTAAGTTAAGATTAAAACTGCGATTTTAATACCCTTAATTGAATAATTTTCTGAAATTTTTCAGTTAAATGCCTACGATCCGAAAAAAAGTATCCATTCTGGTTTCATAAAACCACACAATGATTTTTTATAATATTATTTCCAAAATAAAATTTAAAAACTTTAAAAAAATCAAAATCAAAATTCTAATAAAAATGAACAAAAAATCTACCCTCTCCAAAAAATCCAGCTTCGTTGACATTATTTGATAAATATATGAATTTTTAAACGAGTTTATCGCACCGGGACATCCATCATTAAAGGAAAATTAATATTTTTCAAACATGTCGTTTTTTTTTTTTTTTTTTTTTTCATCATAAATATGTTTGCCTCTCATTATGTATTTTGTCACAATAAATAAGTTTGCATATGTTTTTAAGTAAAAAACTTGCTTGTTTATGATCTTTTTTTTGAATTTGGAATGTATCCCATTAATTTACATTGTAATTTCAACTGCAATTACAAAGTTTTAAATTACCAGCTCATAAATTGAGGGCTAACTGTATTTTTAACTTTTATATTTTTTATCTCTTTTTTAATTCCAAAATGGACATTTATAATTGCAAAATATTTTTCTCCTTAAATTTAGGTGAAAATTTTCCAATTCAATACTTTTTTTTTGTGAATATGAATTGGAAGAAGAGGAGAATAAACATCAAAGAGGAACAATTTTTTTGAAGATGCGCCTGCGGCTCATAAAATATCTCTCTTTCTCTCTTTCAGTCTTCTCAGAAATGTAAACCACTATCTTTCCTAATAAATTAAATAAAGTATACAGATTTTGTGCATAACTTACTTGCTTTTGGATAAAAATTTCTATTTTTTTTTTTTTTTTTTTTCATGAAATTAAAACAGAACATGTGCGAAAAGTTTTAAGTAGCAAAAAGAATTTTGATTAATTTTCAAACTTAAAACTACATTTAAAAAAAAATCATTGTGTGGTTTTATGAAGTCACGATGCAAGTGAAACTTTTTTTGGATCTTAGGCGTTTAACTGAAAATTTCCAGAAAATTTTTCAATTAAGGGTATTAAAATCGCGTTTTTAATCTTAACTTAATAATTGGAAAATGTGAAATCAATAAAAGCATGTTAAAAACTGAGAACAATATTTATTTAGTAATTGAAGATTTGAATCATTTTAAATTATTTTAAAAATTATATTTTATCAATTTAAAAATTGAATAATTAAATCTCACAATTATTATTTTATAATTCGTCATATACTGTATATTAGCAATTTCAACTTTCCTATTTTTGTCGTCACGGCCTGTATCGTCACCGCCTTTGACATCATGGCTTGTAACGCGACTTGCTCATAGAGGAAAGAAAAATTTTGAGAGGATCAAATAAAAGTTTCACTTTAATAAATATAAAATTTTTGTGTAGTCTTATTAATGTCCTTTTATCTTCTGATCAACTCCTTCATTCCCGGAATAAATTTTTTTCTCTGTCCACATAATTTTTCGGACGACCGAACCCACTCCCCTTGGCTTTTATATTGTCAATATTGAAATTATCCGTTTTTTAATAATTATACCAAAACGACATATTACCTGTCTATTTTGTGTCCAAGAAGGAAAATACGAGTTTCTTTTATTTAATAGTCAATATTGACATTTGTCTACATAATGCTCAGGGGCCCACATCTTGTGGGTACGGGGATGGCGACCACGAGCTACCCGAGCTGGGACTGGCAGTCCTTCTGTTCACATGTCTGTCCCTTCCTTCTATACTTTCAACAGGCGTCAGACCGTGCTACGGGCCGGCCTTTTCTATTTCTTTCGGTCGCAAAAAACCCATTCCACTGCTTGAATAAGGCTAGGAAAGAAGTAGAAGAAAAAATTTGTCTACATAATTGATCAAAAAACCCCATAACTCACTGGTAGAGTTCTTATCTCTTGTGCTAAGGATTAGGGGCTAGAAAAAAAAATTATTTCAATTAATTAAGGTTGTTCGGATAGTACATCGTAAGTCATAATAGAATCTAAATTTTTTTTTAAATAAAATTAAAAATTTGAATGCCAAAATTCCTTATTATAATTTAGTCGTGACCTATCATAGTTTATAATTGGATTAAGTTAATAATTTAATTACCAAAAATAATAAATGAATGACTTTCGACTTGAGTAGTTTTTCACGTAATATAGAACTGGCAACATTCATTCATCAACTATCTATTTTAAATCTTAAACGCCTTAAATTTTATTTTATTTAATATATTACAATGTTTAATCAAATCAGTTTAAACACAATGGACGATTTGCGAGAAAAATATTTAAAATTGAAAAAAATTATCTGACATAGAGATAAGACACTTATGCTATGCGACGTTCACTGGTCTGACTCTCGAGATTCATTATTTTTAAATATTACGACTGTCATTTTGGAGAATTTTTGACTTTCTTGTTAAAATATCTTTAAAAGCGTCCAGAAACTTTTGGTTTTATTTTTAACGTATTCCTCGAAGTGAATTAAAATGGTTTTTTTGTTTTTGTATCATTTCACAGATGCCTATATAATTCGATATGTGGTTTGTCGTTATTCCCCATAGGCTACATGTTAAATTTCTTTTTAAATTAATTACCGATAACCCTGTGTCAGATCTGCTTCAAAATTTTATTTTATACGTATTTGATAGTGATTAATAACATATAAAAATTACTTTAATCTACTCAAGTGCTTTAATGTCCGAACAACCTTAACTACCAACCAATTGAATTAAATAGAGACTAATGGAAATAATTTAATTTATGTGAGGTTTCACTGGGTTTTAAATGATAGAAATATTTGAATTTCTAACTTTCAATATATGTCATGTGTAATCCTGATGATGGGCTAATTACCCGAAATATATTATAAGTTAGGAATCCAAATATTTCTATCATTTAAATCCCAGCAAAACCTCACATAAATTAAATATTTAAATTTATTAATATATTTCAAAACCCCTCCAAACTATAAATAGAGGCGTCTAAATGGCCTCCGATGCCGAAAAAGACCTTAAATTAATAAAAAAAACTAAATTCTGCCCTCTAAATTAAAAATCATTCTTGATTACTTATATAGGTCTACTTACTTTCCTATACCCTTATTTATTATTTTCCTTCTGGACACACAATTTAATTAATCTCATATTATGGCAAAATTTTGACTTCGGAATAACAATCTATTGGTAGGGGAGAGGGCGGGACATTGGGACACGAGGCACATTGGGACATTCGAATTTTAGCTCTACTAAATATAAAGTTTGAGCTGTACTCTTTGACCGTTAGGGTGCATTAAGTACCCATTTTATTAAGAAAACATTTTCTATAATAAAATGGACACATTTAGTAGAGCTAAAATTCGAATGTCCCAATGTGCCTCGTGTCCCAATGTCCCGCTCTCTCCCCTACATATCAATTTTTGTAATTATAGCTACTAATCTATTCCGGAGTCAAAATTTTGCCATAATTGAGATTAATTAAATTGTGTGGCCAGAAGGATATAATAAAACCCATAAAAAATAGGTTTTTAACTCAATGGATTGCAAATGGGAACCTCAATCGTTTTTTATATAATTTGATACATATATGAGAATACTTCTTTAAGCATGGGCGTAACTAAGAAATTTGGCTGAGGGGGGCATGAGAGCAACCATCCTCCGCCCCCCCCCCCGGGACTCCCTAGTTGCGCCCATGACTTTAAGAGAAGGTAATAATGCGCGATTATCTACTCAGCATGGAATTTTGTACAATTATTACTAGTTTTTGGATTGCTAATCAAATTGGTCAATTTTCCAAATATATCTCCTTCAACAAAGCCAATTCTTTCTTCGAAACTGATACTGCCAAATATTTGAATTATTTTTTTGTTTTTTTTTTATAAGATTAAAAAATAAATTTCCTTAGTTTTTTCTCGCTCATTCAAGAGTCCACAAATTTTTTTTATCCTACTAAATGTACAATAGGTTAAATATCCCGTTTTAATAAGCCAAAATACTAATTTCCCTGGAAGTTAAAGGTAAAATAACAAGCCTTTTTTCTTTTTCTTCTCGTAATACTTCAATTTATTTACAAAAATTTCGTTCCCTCAAAACTTTTGCAAATAAATTTAAGTATTGCGATAGGAAAAAAAGAAAAAGGCTGGTACTTTCTTCTTTATCTTCCACTCTCCAATACCCAGCCCACAAATACACAGTATATACTAAATACAGTTTTAAATTGTATTTTGAATTTTTTGTGGCTCTAAAATTTAAAAATTTATTAATTCCTTTTCTAAATAATTCTTGAGACAAAACACAATATTTATTTAGAATCTCTTTATATCTAATTAAAAAAAAATAAAAACGAATAAAATTGAAGGCAGACCACACTGGAGTCAAAATTTTTTATTTTTATAAAAAATTTCGAAAACAAAAAGAGAAGAAAGGAAGACATTATCTGGAGGTTTGTTGTAGAATGTTAAGGCCCCTGGGGAGCTGCTTGAATTCACTTAATAATGGTCCAAGTTTATTGCCTAGGAGCAGACGACTATTTCTAAATTTTGGCTTTTATTCAGTCGTAAAGCCATCACTTCCGTCAGAGACAAGAATCATGACTCTCTTTCTCACTCTCCTAGCTCCTCCTTCCATTCATTCAAAAAAATACGAAAAAGATAAAAAAAAAAAAATTGAAAGAAACATCAATCAATCCTTCCATTAATTCAATTTGTAAAATTTTATCATGTATATACAATGTCTCTTCTCATTTGTTTTCCAATGAATCAACAAACCTAATCTTTTATAAATATAATAAAATAACTCTTTCTCCACTTTGTGGATGAAAAAAAAAATGAATAAATGATTTTTAACATACTATAATAATATATAAAATTATAATTAATAATGAAATATTTTTTATTATTACGATTTGGCAAACTAGGTCTACTCTATGTCGTTATTTGGGGTTTTTGTATAATTATGAAAAAAGCTAAGCTAATGGTGAGCCTCGCCTTTTCTTAATCAAGGGCCACAATTTTTCACTCAACTCGTTTCAGACAATTAATAATAAAAATGCTGAAGTCTTCGGATCTGGTTCAGTTTATAAGACTTAGGCCTATTGAATATAACTTTTTTCATTTGACTCTCTAGGCACAATGGCATAGTTCTTGCTTGCCTCTTGTGTTAGATTGCAGGGGTTAGCAACCCGTGTATGGGAAAAAAATATATTTCAATCGAATTGTCTATGATCCTTAGGTAAGAGAAACTTGTGTTCTGTGCTTGTCACACCAGATTTTTTGTGTCGAGGTATAAATTATAGAAGATGGAAAGTGGCTCTATCAGTTGATATAAAAGGAGAGAGGAGTCAGCCAGAGATATAAATTATTTAGTTTCCCATAGCACCTTAGTTTTAAACTTGACCACTTGTATTTCATAAGTAAAAAGTAAAAAAGTCAATTGATTCAAAATTTCCATAGTCTCTGTGCATTTTAAATGTTGACACCTTGAAATAAACTATGGTTATTTTTCAAAATTTTATTCTCATATTTGGATATTTTATACACAATAGAGAATCCTAAATAAATACAAAATTTCATAAGTATTGAAAATTTTTTTAATAAATTTGTAAAAAGTTCCAAAGGGGACCGACCCCCTTTTGAATCGAAATTAACATGCAAATTCACATAGGAATTTAACATTGATTCTATGGACGGAAGACCCGGAAAATGAATTTGAAAAATCTGAAATACTACATCAGCAAAGTGTAGGCCCTACTTCAAACAATTTTCACGAAAAATTTTACTGATATACTTTTTAAAGGTCATAAAAAAATTATTATTTTTTTTTAAATACTCACACTCTTTTAGCCAACTTGGGCTATTTAAGACTTTGACGATAAGTGTTATTATTTATAATATCTATTGGGGTCCAGTCATTTGGTATCCAAATGGCTTAAATAAATTCATCGGACTGCCTGGGATCCGAACCTGCGACCCTTGGTATAGAAGGTTAGCAAGCTGCTAATTACACGAAGCCCCAAGGGCCAAAAAAATAATTGATTTATATTAATTTTAATCTAAAGAGGCCCACGGGGCTTGGAGTAGTTGGTAGCGCGTCTACCTTCTATACCGAACGTCGTGGATTCGGACCCCAGGCAGTCCGATGATTTTATTTAAGGCATTTGGATACCAATGGCTTAAATAAGAATGCCTGGACCCCCAATAATTACATTAATCAATAACGGGTATCGTTTAAAGTCTTAAATGGCCTGAGTTGCCGAAAAGACTGTGTGAATGTGTGTGTGAGTGTGAGTGCGAATGAGAAAAAAAGTGTGAATGTTTTTTATAAAAAAAAAAAATCTAAAGAGGAAAATATTTATATTTTGTTACCATGGCAACCATTTCTCCTATCTTTCCTATGAAGTACAAGAGTGTACTTCAAAAGATTTCAAGGGCACAATGAGAATATACATTTTAAATTTATGAATTTTTAACAAAATCGTTGGAGCAAATTTCGTGAAAATAAAAAAAAAAAAAAAACTTAAAAAGTACATCAGTAAAGTACTAGTACTTTATTATTGGTCGATTTTGTTTAAAAGCTTATTTTTACAACTTCGAGAGGCAAACTTAAATATAAAATTTCAACCTCGTATCTCATTTCCTTTGTTTTTGAAAATGTTCACACACAGACCCCACTTTTTGGACTCAGGGGACATCAAAACATGTATATCCATCTAAAACTCGACATCAAATTTTTAGCATGATCGCAATTCTTTCTTGCTATATCTTTCATATAGGACTCTAGGGTAAGAGAAAGTAAAAAATGATATTGTGATTCATTGAGAGGGTTAAGAAAAAAGGCATCTTTAGATAACACTGATCTAGACTATTCCTAATTATCTATTTTCGATTTAATAAATCATAAAAACTGTTTCGGAAATGGAAAGAGAAATATCCATAAAAATTTGTTTATTTATTAATAAATTATTTTCAGTAATCGCACGTTATTATTGTATTTTATTACTATATAAACTCGACCTAAGACTCCCTATTTTCTCTTTCTAAATAGGGCAAGGTTATTTATAGAAAAAAATTAGAAGGGTTGAAAAAAAAAGGAGAAAGAGAATGATGTTTATCACGCATATGGTTGCAAAAGTCTTGCTAGAAGAAGAAATTGCTATTCATGTTTGGATTCTTGATTTTTTCATTTCCCTCCCCTCCTCTTTTTTTTTGACTAAAAAATAAATTTAAGGCGACGATAGATCTATATAGAGGAGCCGCAGCTGAAAATATATTTTCCCAGAAGCATGATAAAATGTAATAATTATTCCCGGAAGGGCAAGGAGAGAGAGAGAGTAAGAGGAGCAGATGGGGTGCTCGCAAGATCGTGCCGGCACGTTCACATTAAATCTATGTACGCAAGTAAGTAGCCTATGTACTTTATGGGTTCAGTGAAAACTTACGTATAAACATCAGATACTAAGGCCGGTATTACACTATCAAAGATCTTTGTCAAAGATATTATTTGTCAAAGATATTTGACAGTGTAATGAGTCAACTTTTATAAAATATTTCTTTTATAAAATTTCTTTTATAAAATTTAATCGATTGCTATTACATTTTATCAAAGATTTGAAAGTAAACAAACAAGATGGCGGAAGGCAAGAAAAGAAAATTTTGTTGGCCGGTGGAATTAACCAAAATGTAACCATTAGACGTTTTTCAACACTTATACAGTTCCTTAAATGTGTATTTTGTTTATCAATGAAAGGTGACACTTTTGAAACTATATATTTAAAAGTTTCATCATCCATTCTCGAATACCTTTTATAATGTATTACATCTTCAATCTGTAGCTCTTTTAATAAATTTTGGTGAATTCCTTTCATGTTCCGTCTTCAGGGCCGAATCTAGAAGGGGGGGGGGGGCAGAGGGTGCGTGTGCCCCGGACGGCAGATATCAGGGGGTGGCAATTAAAGGAAGATTTTCTTAAAAAAAGGTAAAATGATATGAATTTTGTATAGAAAATTTTAAGGAGGGGTGGCAAATCAAATTTTGCCCCCCCTAAAAAAATCTTCTAGTTCCGGCCCTGTCCGTCTTGCATTCCATGGTTTAACCCACACACGTTTATTTTTCCTCTTTTTTTTGAGTAATAAACTTATTGAGACAGCTGCCCTTGTTGCAGCTACAACAGAAAAGAAAAGCTCATCATCCATTTTTAAACAACTTTGATGAAATATTTTACTTAGTGTAATACCTATATAAAATCTTTTATAGAATCTTTTATAAAATAAAATATGATAAAATATTTTATAAAATATCTTTGACAAAGATCTTTTATAGTGTAATACCGGCCTAAAGAAGAATGGATAAAAAAAAGTTGTTTAATGTTAGTGAAATGCCAAAGAAAAAAATTAAAATCATTGTCGAAGTATAATAGAGCTTATCAACTTTATACTTGATTTTCTATCAATAAGTCTTATATTCCTGATTAATTCCCCAATGAAAATTGAGTCCATTTTGAAGTAAACACAATGATCAGAAAAATATTCAAAAACTCCTAGAATTCGTGAATTTTTTCAGCTAAAAAGGTGTTTCTTAGGTTTCTTTATGATTTGAAAAAAGAATTTTATTACCATTAAAAAGTTTTTACTGGATTCAGCAAAATCTTCACTCAACAAGAATATTTATAAATTTATGTGATATTTATATTGATAATGTGCCAAACGTCCGCTGTCAGAGGAAATCGAACTCGGGATCTCGAACTTAACATGGACAATGGTGTACTTTCCACTTGCACCAGGCCAACAGATCTTCAAAACCTTAAATATCAAAAACTCACATCCTTCTATAGGTCTAGATTAAGTGAAAAATCTTTAAACAAAATATCACTAGCTAGACTAGCATCCTGGCGAGATCAACTTTCCTACTAACCTGTCTGCTAAATTCTTTTAGGTTTGGGGTTAAAACAAAGCCCAAATATTAAATATTGAATTTATTGGAAAATTTTTGTTTAAAGATTTTTTATTTGGTAAAGAAATTTAAATGCCAAAAGGGAAATATGAGTTTTTACTTTCTCTTATCTATCTATATGTAAATATATAATTAATTACGAGTTTTGAAGGAAAGATATAAATGAAAATAAATTTTGAATTTTTTTGAATATTCTCTTCCCCTATCCCCAATTTTTAGTTTGAATGTAATTTTGGGAAGAAAGTTCGTTTAAATTGTAAATATAGAGAGAGAAAGTAGGCCTATTGGTTTCATGTCAAAAATTCAATTCCGAGATTTTGATGGAAATACTTGTTTTGAGGACTCCCGAGTCCAAAAAAGTAATTTTCACAACATGGTCTGTCTGTGTGCATGGACGTAACTAGAGAATTTGGTTGAGGGGCCATGGGACCAGCTATCCTCCTGGAAAGCCCCATATTTTCGCAATTTTTCTTGGGGCATGGAGTTTGGGGGGAAGCACGAGCCTTCTGGTGAGGGGACCGGGCCCCCGGCACCCCCCTACTTACGCCGATGTCTGTGTGGCTGTCAGTCTGTGAACAAAATATCTCAAGAACGAAAAGAGCCAGGAGCTTGAAATTGTATATTTAATTTTTTGAAGCTCTTGAACAAAATCTGCCAAAAAGTACTAGTACTGATGTACTTTTTCAAGTTTTTTCGATTTTCTCAAAATTTGTTCTAATGATTTTGTTTAAAATTCAAAAATCTATTATGTTTTAGATGCTCTTTCAAATGTATATTCTCATTTGGCTCTCAAAATTTGAATTGAAGGCCACTTTACTCTTATACTTCATAGGAAAGATAGTAGAAATACTTGCTATGGTTTCAAAATATAAATATTGTTCTATGTTTATAATAAATCGGCGGAAACTAAACATACAGTATGTCGACACAAAAAATCTGCTGTGCGATCAGTCATACCAGATTTTTGATAGTTGAATCGAGAATCAGGGAGCCTGGTACAGTACAAGTGGAAAGCACATTGATATCCCAGTTTGATTAAGATACCGGGTTCGTTTCTCGGGGTCTATCGGGTAGGGAAGTAGGAAAAAAATATTTTTTACACATGAGATTATTAGTCCTAATTTTTCAAAGACTCAATAGGCTCCTCCGAGGGGTAATCTCATATGCACTGAGGAAATATTACAACAATTACACTGAAATAGAGCAACCCTTTACTTTACTATGCTGTTGTAATAAAGAACCAATTGATATTATTTTGATTATTAATAATTTTATTTTTCCATTTTCTTGAAGAAAATATTGTAAAATTCATCCATTATAATTTAGGTACTTTTCGGCCCCATTATTTATGTATTAATATTTATTTCATATCTAATTTAAAAATCTGGTGTGACTGGCGCACAGCACACAACTTTCTCTTACCCTTCGGTAAGAGAAAGTTGCGCACTGTGCTGGTCACACCAGATTTTTTGTGTCGAGATATATTTAGTTTCCGATAGCACCTTAGTTTCAAACTTGCATTTTAAATGTTGACTGCTTCAAATAAACTATGGTTATTTTTCAAAATTTTAATCTCATATTTGGACATTTTATACACAATATAGAATCGTAAATAAATACAAAATTTCATAAGAATTGGAAAAAAAAATTTTAAATGCGTAAAAAGTTCCAAAGGGGACCCCCTTTTGAATTGAAATTAACATACAAATCCCTATAGGAAATTAACATTGTTCCTATGCGAAGATAAGGTGGAAAGGGAATTTAAAAAGAGTAGAGAGAGACGATAATGTTTGCAAGTGAGAGAGAGACATATATGTTTTCTTTGAAACAATTAAAGACACAAATAAATTTAAAAAAAAGTAAAAATGGGAATTTAAATAATAATTGATTTTTAATCTAATAAAAAGAAAAAGATTTAAATTCCGTTACCATGGCAACCATTTCTATCTTTCCTATGAAGAACAAGAGTAAAGTGGTCTTCAGAAGATTTCAACGGCAAAATGAGAATATACATTTTAAAGAGCATCTAAAAAATAATTGATTTTTGAATTTTAAAAAAAATCCTTGGAGGGAATTTTGAGAAAATCGAAAAAAAACTGAAAAAAGTACATCAGTAAAGTACTAGTACTTTTTGGCCGATTTTGTTCAAAAGCTTATTTTGAGCGTGTGGGAAGGTACCTAAGTTAAATATAAAATTTCAATCCGCTAGCTCAACTCCTTCATGCTAAAAAAATGGTTCCACACACACAGACACACAGACACACAGACCAATTTGCGGGACCCACTTTTTTGGACTCAGGGGACCTCAAAACATGTATATCCATCAAAATCTCGACATCGAATTTTTGACATGATCGCAATACTTTCTCTCTCTATATATTTCATATATAGGCTAAGAGAAAGTAAAAATAAATAATCAAGATAAAAGAATTTTGGTGATCTATTTGCCAATTTTATTTTAAGTCATATAAAATATGTAAATTTAATGATGATTTATCGTTCAGAAATGGAAGTAAACTTAACTTTTGATCATGGTTACAATGGTTTGCCTTTACTTCAAAGGGCAGAGTCAATTTAATCAAAATATTATTTGGATTTTTCCACTTAAAGGGTTTATGTTTATTATTCTTTAAAATACACACCCACCCCAAGACTCAGAACCCAGCTGGCCATCTATATTATACATTTTAAAATATTTATAAGTACGTATTTGTCAAAATTGCATTTGTCTATAAATATTCAAAAAAGATCTCAAACTTATCTAAATATGGTAATAAGTGAAGAGTTTTTTTTTTTTTTTTTGTCTTTTCGTCATTTAAGGCCATTTATATTTCGTCTAAATTTATTTAAATTAGGCCTAATTGTTAGCTAAGAAAATTTTAAATAAATTTTATCTTTGAGGATCATCTCGGGATACGAACTACTGATTCATAGATCATGAAGCAAAACTTCTTGAAGAGATTGCGGTTTTGTTTTGTAATGGGTGCATAAGGTCTGAAGACCTAAAATGACCAGTGGTTACATGCAACCAGGAAAAAAAAAGAAGAAGCCTAAAAGGGCAACTGCCCCCTCAGAGAAAAAATTGAAAAAGTTTTAAAAATTAGTCATCTAAAGAAATTATGAATTTTTATCTGAAATATATTTTTACATATATTTTAAACTATCAAGCCACAAATTACCTTAACGGTGTTAGTATTTGAAGATATTATTTAAAAAAATTTCCAAAATAGGACAAAAATTTTGTTTGGGACCAATAATCATACCTTAATTAATAGTTTGTGGAAGCTTTTCGAGATTTTTTTGTTGAAAAATTTCTTCATTGCCTTGAAAGTTACTAACAGACCCGCATATAATCTTATTTTATTTTAAGAAATATTGTTAAAGCGGTAACCAATAAAAAAATTAAAATAATTTTCTAGTCGACTTTTCGATTATAAATCAAATCTTCCTCGGGACCTTGGAAAAAAGCCAGAAGAAGGAAGCTTTTTTCATTTCTTTCTTCATCTATCATTACAATTAGTAGAAAAATTTTTCGACTTATTATTCAAGTGATATTACGTTAAAGAAATTCAAGAAAAAAAAAAACAATTAAATTAGAATTCTTAATACATTCACTGAATATAAAATTAATTGATAATTGATACCTGAGATTTAATAGATATTATTATATCGAAAAAAACTCGCTTTTTTAAAATCCCCTTGGAAAAAAAGTAACGCCTTACGTTAATTTGAAATTGTAATGTATTTACACCCTTTCATAAAAAAAAACTTCACCCTTTTTTTAGCTCATTTATATAATCCAGGTAGATACCGATTTAAGTCAGCCGGCGGTCATTGATAATGATTATTTAATCAAATATTTCTCAAATTGTAAATTTCAAATGATCTTCTCTGCTAAAATAGAAATTTTAAATAAATTTCAAAAAAAAAGGGAAATATATCAAAATTTTCCAATCAAGAAAATAAAACTAAAACCTAGAAGAGCAAAGCTTTTATTATTTTTCTTTCTAAATTAGGATAGACATTGAATAATTTTTGAAAACAATAAAATTTCTATATAATTTAATATTTAGCATTGTTCCAAGGGGTTCAAAATTTTTCAGCCTTCTTCCCCTTCCATAAAGTTTCTTTATTCGGTTGTTAAGACATTTGACTTCCCAACTGCATTATACTGAGTATGTATTTAGATACAAGAGATAAATAATTTTCCTAATTCTACTTTCTACATCAAATATGTCTAACTTAGGGACTTTTCCTATGAGGATTATAGATTTTAAAGACGTAATTATATTTTCATGTAAAAATAATTTACTTGAAATTTATTAAACCATATTATTCCATTCCTACTATTATTTGTATTGAAATAAAATTTATTCATTTTTTAAAGCCAAATAGTGAATTTGGATGCCAAGCTTGAAAATGCTTATAAATTGAATACTACTTGTTATAAATTAATATACCTGGATAACATGTATCGAAAATAATATATAATTGAATGTTTAAAAATTCTAAGGTCTCAAATTCCAAAAATTTTAATCTGATTTCTGTTCACTTTTCCTTTGTGGTATTTTTTTGGCCAATAAAAGATTTCCGGTTGGATGTGGGTTTCTTGTTAAAATTTCAATTGAAAATTTTTTTAATTACATAATAAAACAAAAAAGCTCGTTATTGGATTATTATTAGGGTAAGATATGCCCCATATCATGAAAAGTATGAAGAAATATTATTGATAATTTTTAAAAAATCACCAGCAATATATCTGGTACATAGGACCTACGTTGGCCCATTTTTTGGAGGGGTTTAATCTAATATATTTTTCTATTTATTAGCCTACTTATCAACAAAAGAATTACTTAATTTTGCCTGCCGGACTCGATATCTAATAAGATATCTAGGAAAAATTATGAATTTTGACAATTTGAAAATGAAGACTCTTAAGTATACGACCTGCATTAAATAATTCAATAAAAAATAATATTATTTTTGCATAATTGATACAGTTCAGTGTATTATTTTGTATAATAATTTTTACTAAATGAATTCATTTTTTGTAATTGCTATAATAAAATCTATGCCAGAAAAAGAAAATTAATCAAAAACAAAAATTTTTCTTCTGAAAATAAATCATTTAAACAAATTTTAGGCAAGTGAAGGAATTTTGGCCAAACCCATACAATTTAAAGAAAATAATCTAAAAAATTTATAGAAACAAAAAAATACAGGTAGAAAATAAAAGAGAAGAAAACCGAGCTTTCAGGCCAATTATATTTTTTTGATCATTAGCAACATTTCAATCCTATGCTGGAATTATCTTCAGGCTTAAAAACCAAGCAACATACAATTTAAATAAAGAATAATTGTCTCTAAAGCATAATTTTCTTTTCTTTTACTTTCTACCTGTGATAATTCCCTGGTCATAGTTTATTTAATGAGAGAAGTAAGAATAAGTAAACTAAAAAGTACGATTCTCAAGTTGTAGAAAAAAAAAATTAAAATTACCCCCGCCCTATACGGTGTTTTTAATTTGATAAATGATCATTACAGGCAGCAGATTTCGATTCTAAAGGGCTTCTGGGTAAATATGAGCCTGATAAAAATTTATGAAGAAAATTGATGTCCTCATTAAAAAAAAGGAAAAAAAAAATTACAAGAAAAAACTTATATTTCCAAAAGCTACTGAGATGCATATAAAAGATAACAATAACATTTTGATTATTGGACACAGACCCCTCCACTTTGATTTATACAATTTCTACTATGGATTGTTACAGTTCTAACACTGTGGGTGCTTCGGTCTAAAACTTCTAGTTTTACTAATAAAATCTAATGCAATTTATTATGACAGATAATTCAGCAAAGATTCTCACTAGATAGGGTTATCAGAAGTCCGGATTTCGCCCAAATCTGATAAATGTCCGGATTTTACTAAGATGAACCGAAAATGTGGCCAAATTGCGAAATTTCACTCGGCACTGCACCACATGTTATCTACAGTTTGTAATTATTTCATAGAATTTAAGTGATAGTGTATTAAAAAGGCTTAAATATAATAAATTTGTAATTTATTAACCTCTTATTACTTATTTTTTCAATTTAAAAAGCTTATAAATCAAGTTGAGTGTGATAATATTTTTTACGTCACAGGATAGTTAAAAACGCAGATTTCAGTGCCTAATTTTCAAAAAATTTTCGATACCCCCCAGAAGTCGTTTGTTCAGATCTGGCCTCAATAAATTATGGTAACCCTACCACTAAATCAACAAATTTTCTTATACACTATGTTTTATATTTGATAGTTTTTACAAAAGGTGAAATTTCAAATTAGGAGTGAGTATAAAATATCTTTATGGCCAATAATCGATTAGAAAATTTAAAATATGAAAATATTCAGACTGCAATATTTTCACTCAAACCGAAAGATTTTTAAATTCTTTATTCCGAAATTTTGAAAGATTAAGGTATGTTAGACTGGATCGCAAGCAAATTGTATATTATTAAAGTGAGTTGGTATATAAAATTTAAATTAAAGTGTCAAAATTATATTTATAATATTAAATTTTAATTTTTTATAAATTCCAAATTTTTTTTCTTTCTTTAGTGCAACTTATCAATCCAGAGATCCACCAAAATAGATAATTAATGAAAGGTAGGTTGATTAGATTTAAAATTAATTAAGACGTCAGATGTTTATTTTTTATAATAAATATTTAATCTCTTATTATAAAAAATAAACATCTGACGTCTTAATTAATTTTAAATTTAATTAACCTACCTTTCATCATGTGCACGTCAGAAATAGAAGAATATATTCAACATATAGATAATTAAATTAAATAATTTTTTTATTTCGGGTCACACTTTTCAAAGTTTCTTGTTTGATTTTTTTTCCCTTCGTAAATTGTTTATTTTCTGTTCTCCGTTTGTATTTATTTGCAAATGGAATTAAACGCGTTTATTTTAACTGCGCCCCCCCCCCTTCCCTTCCAAGGAATAATTCAGTAATAAATATTATTAAATTAAAATTTTGTTGTTGGTGATAATTATATTAAGTTAATTATTTTAAGGAGATAAATGTGACCGTCCACATAAGAAGGTACCAAATCTTCCCCGGAGTCAAAATTGAGTTTTTATGCTTTTTAAACAGAACAAACACATCCTGCTGACCAAGCCTGTGTTTTTAGAATTTTTTTATCATTTTTTGTTTGGAATATATGAATTTTTAAAATTTTGGTTATCAAAAATTTAGTTTTGAGAAAAATTAGTTTAAAGTCTTGGTTTTTTCATATTTTTTTTATATAAAATACATCAAATACATGAATTGAATATTTTATCATATAAGATGAAGAACTAAAGAATCGGAATCAGTATAATAAAAAAAATCGATTTTTTTGAACTTTTTTTAATCGGCTCTCCTGAAAATTTAGCCCAGTGAAGATTTGGTACTTTTTCATGTGAACGCTCACAAATATAGGTGCAAAGAAAATATAAACAAAATTTTATAAAATTTAAAACAGATATATTTTTGTAGTAGATTTTCTTTTTTTTTTAAATACTTGTGTTTTTTGGTTTTTAACTCTTCATACAAATTATACTCTATAATAATAATAATAATATATTATATATGACATAAAATAATAATGGAAAAATGAAGAAAAATATATAATTGGTCAATTAAAAAAATCACAGAACATTTTTAAACATATATATAATAATAATAATATATAAGGAAATGAAGAAGTGAAGTGCAAGCAGCATGCTTAAGAAACTGTAGACAGGCTCTAAGTAAGTACTGTATTTGTATTATTTAAAGTTAAGGGTCCTGTCGAGGCAAAGGGCTGCGGAATCGAGAGTGTGCGATGGGAACGGGGGGGGGGGGGACAACCCTTTCAGTCGAGTCATTAATTTAAGAAAAAGTGAGTGCCATGGAAATATTGCAAACTACAGCCTTCCGGTTGTAGCCTATTCAGTTTATTTTAATTTCGCACACTCACGATTATCACAATATAAATTGTAATAAAAACTGTCTAAAGTTTTCTTTTTAAGGTACATTTTGAACGAGAAAATTTCAAGATTAAGTTTGTAAGTTCAAACAGTCATTTCTAAGAAAGTCGACATCGAAAATGAACACTATTTACAAAACACAGACAAGTCCTTTCGGTATAAAGTCTTTTGAGCGGCGGGCGGCGAGTAGGGGGGTCCTAGGTGGCTTACAAGCACGCAAGAGGCGCTAGGGACAGAGAGCAGAAGAGAGGCAAGCGATGCGGAGGTTTTTGTGATGACCCCCGGGACTCACTCACTCGCTCGGGGTCAATACTTGGTGCAGTCGTGATGCTGGTAGTAAGCAGCAGCTGAAGGTGCTGCCGTCGGCGAAACTGCACCGGCGGGTGCCGCTGCCCCTCGGAACGCAGCTGCTAACTGACAAGCGGCGGCTGCGGATGCGTTGCCCTGCGCTGCGTCAAATAATTCAGCACCCAAATCGGCACCGGCGGCTGCGGCTGCGGCACCGGCTGCACTGCCTGCGTACCACTGGTGCTGTGAGGTGGCAGGCGGCGGTGCCCGATGGTGGTACTGAGGAGGTGGTGGTGGTGGCGGCGGAGGTGGCGGTGGTTCTTGATATGAATGGTAACCTCCATGGTGATGGTGGTGGTGATGGTATGAGACCAGGCTATCGACGGTGAATGAAGCTCCAGGTGGATCAAGGGCTGACGCTCCACCCAAAGCTGCTTCTAATTGATGGTGCTGTTCTAACGCCTTTGAGGCGTCAAGTTCATATTTGCACTGCGCTGTCATTTCAACCGGTTCACGTTTACAGGGTGCTGATGCAGCTGCCGCGGCCGCCGCTGCCGCTGCAGCAGCAGCTGCTGTCGCCGCCGCTTTGCATGCCTCTTTTAGATGTTTGTCACCTGGTTGATGTTGCGGATGCGCCCCTTGCTGGTGTTTGTCTTTAACTTCCTGAGCTCTTTTCAGAGCCTCCTCCTTCTCTTTGAGGGCGTCTTTTTTCTTAAAACGACGCCTCCGTCGAAGGTACGATCCGTTGTCAAACATGTTGTATGAATCGGGATCTAAAGTCCAGTAAGAACCCTTGCCAGGTTTCTTATCGTCGCGCGGAACCTTAACGAAACACTCGTTGAGCGAGAGGTTATGGCGTATTGAGTTTTGCCAACCTTGTTTATTCTCACGATAGTAAGGGAAGCGCTCCATGATGAATTGATAGATGCCGTTAAGCGTGATGCGTTTGTCAGGCGCATGCTGAATAGCCATTGCTATAAGGGCAATATAGGAATAAGGTGGTTTAACCATGTCTTTGGCGGGGTGTTGCTGATGTGGTCCAAGACCGTGATAACCTGCAGCTGCTGCGGCTGCATATCCATAACGCGAATATTGTTCATAACTAGCCGTCGGTGGGTAACCAGCTGCGGCAGCAGCTGCAGCGGCCGCGGTGGCCGCATGCATATGCGTGGCGGTGGCCGCAGCGGCCGCTGCATATCCAGGCGTGGTGGCTCCAGCTCCACGGTAGTACGCGTTCTGTTCTCCAAAAAGAGTGTGCATCTCGAGGGTGGCGAGTTGGCGCCCCCCCACAGCACCGATGTTTAGAATGACAACAACAATCGAAAAGCCCGAGACGTGGCTGCAGCGGCACCTCCACACACGGCGATCACCTACGCGTGCGCGCACTCACACACACGCGCGCCCACGCACACATGCACTCACTCGTTGACTTGGTGCACACACGGCTGGCTTGCTTGCCCCGACTGAATTAGCGGCCCGTGCAACGTCAACAAGCTGCCGGCGCGTGAAGACGCCTCCCGCGCCTGCGCTGATTATCGCGGGGCGAGCGGCGTAAATCTATTGGCCAATTGGCTACCAAAGACACGCCCCTATGGCCGTTTACCACGCCCAACACGCTCAGCTGACAAGGGGAGGGACGCTCCGGAAATGCAGTGGTCCAGTGCGTGCCAAAGATGACATCAGATAAGCACCGGCCTGGGGTGAGTCTCTCTCTCTTTCTTCCATTCTGGCTCTCCTAACTATCCTCCCTATTAATTATAATTATATTAAAATACTTATTGGTTCCTTTATATTCCAATGTATAATAAATAGCTTTGAGCACTTGAATTTTTAATATATCTATACACTTTAAATAAATATTCTACTAATACTTTTTTCTATTTTTTTTTTTTAGAAATTTTAATTATGGACGGAATAAAATATCTGAATTAAAAATCACTTCACACTCACATAACATAGCTTACTGAATTTATTATATTATAGTTCTTGGACTGGTTTCACTGCTTTTTCTGTAAGAAAATAAATAAAATATCAATTAATTTCTTAAATTTTTTAATTTCACAAAATTATGAATTAGTTTTCTAATTCATTAACAAATAAATGAATCGACAAGGCTGGCCGTCGGTTTAATGAAATAGACCAAGTAATTTAGTAAATAATTGGTATTTATATATTAATACTGTATATATATAATATATTTTATATTATTAATAAATATATATTAATAGTATATATATATATTTGGAGTAAAGTAGAGAATTATAAAAAAACTTTATCACAAATATTAACACCCACTATTATAAAAATAATGATAAAACTGAATGACAACCAACTAACGTTCATTGATATGATTAAAGAATAATACTTTCTTCTCAAACGGTGAGACATATTTATTAGAATATTCACTTAACAAATTTCATTTTGTTTTTTTTTTAATAATTTATTTGAAATAATTCAGGACGAGTCTTGCTTGATATGGGGGCGAGGGGGTGGGGGTTCTTTTGCAAAGATATCCATTTTTTATTTTTACATATTTGATTTTATTATTTTTCCTTTTAGCTTCATATTATTTTATTTTCTCAGATAAATAGATACATAATCTTCGAGCATTTGTTTTGAAATCTACCAAAGCAAACTTTAAATATGTATTCGATATTTATTTTATTTTCTTTAAATTTTTCATTTGGAAGGATTTTATTTAAATTCTATTAGAATAAGAGAAAATAGTCCAGGAGGTATGGACCAAATTTCAAACCTTAGGTAGCTATATTTATTTGCTTGTAGTATTGTTAGTAACTTCCTTGAGACTATTATTATTAATTATTATCATGGGCGTAACTAGAGAATTTGGCTGGGGGGGCCATGGGACCAGCCATTCTCGCTGGGGGAGGGGAACCAGGGGCATGGAACCAGCTTTCCTCCGGGAGGCATGGAAAGCTCCATATTTTCTCAATTTTTCTTGGGGTAGGGAGCTTTCTGGGGAGGCCACAAGCCATCTGCCCCTCCCCTGGCACCCCCTAGTTACTCCCATGATGATTATTTAGTACTATCTGCGAAATTCATTCCAGATATTTTTTTAAAGAATTCTAATTCTAATTCATCGGACGAATTTTCATTTTTTTTTTTTTTTTGTTTTTTTAATAGGTAGCCTTAGAGAATTTTTCAGGGGTGGTTTTAGATAAGAGAGTGAGAACCTCCCTTTTTAGGGACTGAAAAAATTCCTGAAAATAGAATTTCCTGTAAAGCAAGTAAAGCATTGAGTTTCTTATGAAAAATCAAAGCTAATAAATTATTATAATAAATAGAAAAATAATTAAATCTTTCAAATTAAAAAATAATACAAATTTTTATATAATTAAATGATTATTTAGTTCATTTTTTTTCTTTGATTATATAAATTAGAATTTTCCTACTAATAGGATGGAAAGTGAGCCAACGACTTTTGAATTATGAAGTAAGACTTCTACATCTACTCCAAAAAATTGGAACTAAAATGACAACAGAAGCAAGCCTGAAGCCGGAATTTGAACTTTTAGCCAAAATATGGATTTTCATATTTTTATGATTAGTCCCAAAATTTAGTTCTTAGTTTTTCATTAATCTTAAGAATCAATTATTTTTTTCTCTGTTTAAATTTCTTAAAAATTAGTTTAATAAATTAGTAAAAATTTAACATCCCTCTTTTTTTTTTACAAATCAGAATCGATTTATTTATCCCCGATTTATACTTGTGAACCAATTTTCCCCAATCCAGAAACCCACACAATCCATTATGTATGAACTTTTAAAAAGTTGTTGCACTGGCCGAAAAATAAAAAAAAAAAAAAAATTCTTTGCAGCTGCTCCTGGGAAAAACTGCATTTCAATGCATTTGAAATAACATTGACTGATTGCGTGCATGCGTGCAAGTTGAATTAAATGTTATCTATCTCTATCGATTCTATTGATTGATCCGTGTCATATAGCCAATGCAATATATTACAATGGAAATAATAAAACGGGACTACTAAATACACTCTTTAAATAAACAAAAACAACAATTCTCTCTCGCTCACATACACACTCTCTACCGCCCCCCCCTCTCTACATATATTTATGATTATTCTTCATTCATTTATTTAAAACTTTTTATCTTCTCGTCAAAAGTTATTTCTAAAAATATTTATATCCAAGTTTTAAACTAAACTCTTTACAAAGCAAATGGTATGACAAAAGGGAGATTATACAAAAATTGATTTTAATTATAAAAGCAAACATGAGAGAGGATTTTGAAATATTTATGTGTTTAGCTTGATATAATAATAATAATATTAATATACATTAAAAATTAGAAATAATAATAAAATATCAATATCAAATATAATTATTTATAATTCTATTTTAAATCTTTTTTTTTTTTTAATTCCCTGGACTCACAATAGTGGATTCCCCGTTTATTTATCCTAACTGCTTTCATAGTCTGATGGGAGACACAATTCTCAAAACCCATCGAATTTTTTTTTTTTTTTGTTTTTAAGATCCTTTTCGGTATCCAAGTTTATTTAAACCCCATCCATATTTATTTCATTGATCAATTCATCAATCAATTCAATTGAAATAAATTTTTCTGGCTTGGGAAGCGAAGTGACGCCAAGACCTAAGACCAGTGGCGTCATTTCAAATTTTTCTTGGAGGACCAAGCTTTTTTTTCCTTAAAATTTACTTACAAATAAGTATCCCAAATTTGGCCAAAAGATATTTTATTTAATTAATTTTTTAATTTTGTAGTTTATATGCCAGGAGATATTTTGAAATATTTTGTTTAGAATAATATAAAATTTAAAAAAAGATCAGAGCACTTGGGGGGAGGCAAATATGCCCTACTCTCCCCTCCCCCAAATGACTCCTCTGCTCAAGATACGAGACAGTTGTCATTAAATCTTTTTTGCAAATTAGAAATTGATTAAAGATTAGAAATTAAATTTAACCAAACGCTACGTTTTGGCAAATAAAAAATTAATTCAGGTGAATGTTGATGCACTTGTAATATTCGGAAAGTACATTTGCTCAGGGACCCACATCTTGTGGGTACGTGGATGGCGACCACGAGCTGCCCGAGCTGGGACAGGCTGTCCTTCAGTTCTTAAAATGTCTGTCTCTTCCTACCTCTTTTCAACAGGCAGACCGTGCGACGGGCCGACCTGTCCTATTTCTCCCGGTCGTAAAAACGTATGATAGGGTTGAAGGGAAAGAGTGAGGTTCATCCCGCAGCCCGGGACAAGGCGAGGAGAGAATATTCGGAATGTAAACCTGAATTAAATTTTATTTTTTATTTAATAATAAAGTATATTATTCCAAAATTGAAATACCACACCTTAGGTTAGTTTGTTGATTGCAGTTCAAAGACTAAAGTTCAAAGATTTAAATATTAACAATTATAAATCAATACCACTGTATATAAATGTAGGCTATTACAAAGAGGGCATCCAAGTAATACGTAAGCAGGATGGGAGGGTATCTCATTTGCTTATTTTAGCTGGCAAGGAGGGGGGAGGTAATCAAACATATGAAATGGTTATGTAAGAAATGAACTTAACGGATTTATGACAAACAGCCAGCTTACGAATCAATTGAATATTCTCTATAACCTGTGGCGATTCTTACAATTCGGAAAAGAAAAATTTTTCCCCCTATTTATTCCAAATTGTTGCAGTTTTTTTCTTTTAACTCTACTGATTAGGCCTACTAATAAATGATTATTTATATTTATTGGATACCTTTTTTTAAAATCCAAGAAAATCTGATAAAAATTTAATCGATTCAAATATCATTTGAGATCTACTCAGGGGCTTGCTCAGATTGGGAGTAGGATGGCGACTACAAGTTACTCGAGCTAAAGTTGGTTTTTCTCAGACTCCTTTTGTGCCAGCTTTGCTTTCTAGGTTCGGGTTGAGAGTCGGGCTTCTCAATATCAAATATGCCAACATCAAAATACAGGATTATGTCTAAAAGAGAAGAATATAATTTAATATAAACAGAATATTTGGCAAAATGCGCGATTTTATCAAAAATATTTAATTCAAAAAGAAACAAACAATAGTTGGAATAATCTCTTTGAGAGTAATTCATTGACATATAAGGTGGGAAGAAATGCTCAACACACACAATGATTTGACAATTATTTCATAGTTGTCTTGAATGGAATTTATTTATTTTATTTTTGGTAAGTCATTTTCTCACTTATTCAAGAAAATAAAGAGAAGAATAAGAATTAAATCATGAGTAGGGACACGAAAAAAGTATCGATACTTTTGATCCGATACTAGTAGGCCTACTCTTTTTACTCGATACTTTACTCAGATGAGTACTTGATTACTGGTATCGAATGAAAAGTACTCATTCAAATATACATTTTTTTAAGTCTTTTCCTCATCTTAGGCCATGGTTTCCAAACTTACTAACATTATATTTTGTTACCATTGCTTCTACTTTTCCTATGAAGTACAAAAGTAAAGTGGGCTTCAAACAATTTTGTCTACAAAATAAGAATACACATTTTAAAGAACATCTAAAATGTAATTGATTTTTAAGCAAAATCCAATTGTGAGAAAAATAAAAAAAATTGAAAAAATACATCAGTAAAGTACTAGTACTTTTTGGTCGATTGGAATGAAATTCCTGCCCATGCTTGGGACATGAATACTTAGCTCAAGTGTAAAATTTGTGTATCGAGAGTTCTTTCCTTATTGAGTTATTTAATTTAATCCACATTTTTTGATATTTCAGTTGAAATTCATTCAAATGATATGTGAAAATGACGTCAAATTCAAGCTAAAGGGAATCGCCTCCTTTTAATGGCAATTTCAAGAAAAGCAATAAAACAGGCATTTAAAAGCAATAAAATCTCTTTCAGAGAAATTTACATAAATATTATGTTTTGATATTTTAACTGGAATCGATCTTCTTGAAATTTAAGATTTTTTCACAATAAACTAAATTGATTTCAAGTGAAATATCAAAAAATGTGGGTAATGGGAATTACTCAAAAACGAAAAAACTTTCGATACTCAAATTTTATACTTAAGCCAAGTACCTATGTCTCAAGTATTTCAAGAAATTTCAACCACATCAGCCAAAGGGTACTAGTACTTTACTAATGTACTTTTTCAGTTTTTTTTCGATTTCTCAAAATTCTCTCTAACAATTTTGATTAAAATTCAAAAATCAATTATTTTTTTAGATACACTAAAAGGTAGCCTATCTACTCTATACTCTTTAAAAACTCTCTAAATACTCTTTAAAAAGTAGCCTATCAATAAATCTTTACGTGAAAATAGTTTAAGTACACTGGGTACTTAAGTTAGGCTGCGATTTGATACGATATCAAGTACAAGTATCGATTCTTTTTTTTCGTTACCACAATCCTAAATGTGAGATAACCTTTAAAGAAAGTAAAAGCAATTTTATACATTTTTTTAAATTTTTATTTCCCCTATATGGGCTAGGCATTAAGTGTAGGGAGTGAATTGTTTATTTGGAGATGCTCTATCCTCGGTTACATTACATCTTCTTGATTTCTATTCCTTCTTTACAAATTAGTGGAGGAGGACGACAAATATTTAAATAATAAGAGAGAGTTTAATTATATTTTTATAAACAACAAAGAAAGAACTTTACCAAAGTAATAATAATAATATTAAGAATAACAAATAATTCTTCTCCAAATTCAAACTAACAAATTTAAAAGATTAAAGCATATAAATAATCAAGACAAGTAAAAATAAATTGTTAACTCTATGGGGGAATTGAAGAAGATGGAAATTTTTATTATTATTATTATTAAGTTTATTTATTAGGAACTTTTGGAGGAGTGTGGCTAGAAATTTTAATATAATCTATGTACGTAAATATTATTTTTAATAATAAATGTTCTTTTATAATAGAGAAACTCTGCCAGCGAGGCATATTATTACTCTACCAGTGGTAAAGCACGCCTTCGACGGACTTTACTACTGGCTAGGGGCTACGCCCCCTGGACCCCCTACTACTACATAATACCTTCTTTTTTTTCTCATTCACACTCACAGACACATTCACAGTCTTTTCGGCAACTCAGGCCATATAAGAATTATACGATAACCGTTATTATTTATAATATCTTTTGGGGGCCCAGCCATTTCTATTTAAGCCACTTGGTATCCAAATAGCTTAAATAAAATCATCGGACTGCTTGGGGTCCGAGCCGATCGATATAGGGTCGATATAGA
This sequence comes from Euborellia annulipes, assembly GCA_023213315.1. Taxonomy (NCBI): domain Eukaryota; kingdom Metazoa; phylum Arthropoda; class Insecta; order Dermaptera; family Anisolabididae; genus Euborellia; species Euborellia annulipes. The sequence continues at coordinate 8,874 of JAKCPI010028818.1, read as the reverse complement.
AGATAGGCACGCTACCAACTACACCAAGCCCGAGGGCTATATAATACCTTATAATTTTAATTAAAATATTAAATTTTGTGTCATTTATATGGTAATTTAAAAAAGTTATAACAACTATTTTAAATAGATATTTACTTTTGGACATTTGTTTTTTTTTTTGCCATTTGTTTATTCATTCAAAATTTGTTTCGATAAGCCTTTTTTTTTGAAGACATTTTGTCTATCAATTGCTTTTTTTTATGAACAAAAAATTATTATAACTACTCTGAAAACTTGAAAATAACAAAAAGCTGATATTTGACGATAAAAAATATAAAATTAATGAATACAGAATAATTTCAAAGTCATCTGGGCCGTAGAACACTCACATCTTGTGTTAGAGGTACCCGATTCAACTTTTCTAAATTACATTGGACACCAATTAATTTAGATAAAATAGGAAGGGGGCCTAAATGGCCTTAGTTGCCGAAAAAGTCCTTAAATAAATACAGTAAAACAAAAAACAAGATTATACAAAACAAGTTAAGCTATTTTTTATCAAAATAAAATTCCAATTAGGCTAACAGCAATTTGTTGAAATTTTAAAACAAGTCACTACATTTTTTATACCTCAAGGACGTTAAAAATATAGACTACTTAGAAGTTTTTTACTTTCTCTTACCTCTATATATGTAGAGAGAAAGTATTGGATTCATGACAAAAATTCGATGTTGAGATTTTGATGGATATACACGTTTTGAGGTCCCCTTAAACCAAAAAAGTGGTTTTCGCGACATGGTCTGTCTGTGTGTCTGTGTTCAATTTTAAGCATTTGCATGGTAACTTTAAATATAGCCTAAATATTTTCCCATGTTTATAAATTTTACATCTTGAATTCTAATATCTCGACGGAAACTAAATATATCTCGACACAAAAAATCTGATGTGACAAGGTGTGAATTTCGATTACCGAAAGTAAGAAAAAGTTGTGTGGTGTGCGACCAGTCCAGATTCTTTATAAAATAAAAAATTTTAAAAGAGAACTTCAACTTTTGTAAGATTCTTTGTTAAATAATACTCAAAGCTCAGTTTTTAGCTACTTTATTTTTAAAAACGACTTGAGAGTATATCTTAAAAAGATAATTTGGTTAACAATAATTATAAATGTGAATTGGACAGATGAGTGCAGCAAGAGAGAGAGAGAGACAATAGATGAGTAGGTTGAATAGGCATTAGTGAGAGAAGCCTGGAGAACTGAACCTGGAGCTGGAACAAAGCCGATTGCCTAAAGAGAGAGAGAGAGAGAGAGAGAGAGAGGAGAGAAAAGCACTAAGCTCCTGGGCTGTACAAACACTCGCCGCCGTGATTACGCTCATCTCCTTTCTTTCTCTCTTTTTCCTTACTGTTTGTTACACCTTAAAAATAAAATATTTTATTTAACTATATAAAATAATTTTTCATTATATTCTACTTAACTATAGAAGATAAAGATATAAAAAAAAAAATTTTTATACGGATAGTGTCGGCTATTCCATGTCTTTTGAATTTGATACCTTAAATTGTGATTGTTCTTGAAATTAAAAGTATTTGCTGAAGAGAAAAGACCATGGGCGTAGCCAGATATCTTGTTAGGGAGGGGGGATAATAACTCGTTAGGACGAGAGGGGGGTATGCAATTTATATAGACCCTACATACCGGTAGATTATTATTTTTTTTTTTTAACACAAATTTTTAGGACAAAACAAGGGGGCCATTGCCCCCCTCCCTGTCCCCCTGGCTAAAGACCTGGAAAAGACTCAAGGAACAGCTAGATAATTAAAATAAAATTTTTTATATTTCTAGAATCAATGAGAGACGCTCGCCTTCAATACTACTTAAAAAATAATTTTTTTGGCCTTTTTTTTGTACATATGTTCTTTGTAATTGATATATAGGCCTATGTACAACTTTTGATAATGTATTTAGTATGTCTTTTGTATTTTAATGGTACCAATGACCAAGAGCTAAAGGCAATCAATAAAAAAAAATAATAATAAATAGGCCTAATCATAAAAATTCAGTTAATTTATTTTATACTAGTCCCGCAGCCAGCCTTTGGTTGGCACTCTGGACTCCGCTCTAGATGTCTGGGACCCTCTTGCGGTAGACCCTCGTCATTCCTTAAACCTTTGGCGTAATAATTAATACTTTTTTTTTTTTTTTTTTGAAAAAAACATTCACACTTTTTTCTCATTGACACACACATTCACACACTCTTTTCGGCAACTTAGGCCATTTAAGACTTTAGACGATAACCGTTGTAATTAATATATATATTGGGGGTTCAGGCATTTCTATTTAAGCCATCTGATATCTAAATGACTTAAATAAAATCATCGGACTGCCTGGGTCCGAACTCGTGACATTTGGTATAGAAGGTAGGCACGCTACCTACTACGCCAAACTTGGGGGCTAATTAATACTTATAAATAAAGCCCCGATTCCAATGCAATTGCATATTCTAATTGCTAACATGTACGACCCGGAAAACCAAATTTCCATCCGAATCATCTGAGAGTCTTATCTTGTGAGTAGTTAGTGGGTGATCAAAAGTTACTGTATTTAAAACTGAAATTTATTCTCGTCTATTTGTCCCTATCAAGGTTCAAGTTCTATTTGCTAACTTAATTATAGTACAAGTTGAATATTTAAAATATTATTTGCTATTTAGATCTATTAGAAAAAATAGACTCACATGTTGAAAAATTAAATTCCTCTTCAAAGAAAAAAAAATCTTTTAAGCAAAGAAATTTTTTTTTATTATCGGTCTCCCTTAAAAACAAAAAAAATCGAAGTTTAATTTAAATCATATCTCGTTGAGAAGGTTTGGGAACCAGAGGCGTCACTCTGTCCGTCTATCTGTCATCGGGGGAAGGGGGGCAGCCCCCCTTGAGCCTCCTCTTCCCTTTGGCATGCATGTCGAGTATGATGACGGTTTTAAAAGCCACGCGTAAATATTTTCATTAGGACGATGAACATCGTTTGTGTCCGGATAATTTAATATTGCGCTAAGATCTTTATCGGGCTGCGCGACGAATCTGTAAATATTTACGTGAGAGTGATGGCAACGGAGTGAGTGAGGGGGTGTGGGGGGTCTCTTGCTAAGGGTTCATTTATTCTTATTCAATGGCCTGCCCTGGGAATTTATTACACACCAATGCCCTCACATTTATTTTATGGGCCCATTTATGGAAATTTAACATGCATTCTGTTGAAATTTTATGATAGATTAATTATGATGTTGAATAATAATAAATTAGTATAGAAATTTATTTTTTATTATAGTAAATAGATTATTCAACAGAAGAGCAATCAACATTAATAGAGGGGTATAATTCTCGCTTCTTGTTCTAGGGGTCAGAGGTTGAAATATATAAACCTTTGCTTTTAATACTTTCTCTTATCTACAATATACGCGTATATATAAAGTTAGAGTGAAAGTAATGGATTCATATCGAAAATTCGATGTCGAGTTTTTGATGGAAATGCACATTTTGAGGTCCTTTGAGTCCAATAAAGTGGGTCCTGCAACATGTCTGTCTGCGCGTTTGTCTGTCTGTCTCCAAAATAAAGTACTGTATGAATAAAACTATCTACGAGGTTGAATATTTAAGTTAGTTACCCTCTTGACACACGAAAATAAGATTTTCAATAAAACCGGCCAAAGAGTTCTAGTATTTTTCACATGAATTTTTTTATTCGATTTTCTCAAAATATATATTAACCCATTCCAACATGTCTGGCGTAATGGTAGCGAAAATATCTCTCTTCTTTGATTTTCTTTGCTATTGACCATGAATCCAAAGGTTTAGTGATGGTTTTATTATTTTGATGGCTGAAGATATTCTAAAGTTTAGGGCAAAAAAGGCCCTCGGGGCTTGGAGTAGTTGGTAGCGTGCATACCTTCTATACTAAACGTCGCGGGTTCGGACCCCAGGCAGTCCGATGATTTTATTTAAGGCATTTGGATACCAAATGACTTAAATAAATCCCCCAATAGATATATAAATAATTAACGGTTATCGTCAAAGTCTTAAATGGCCTCAGTTGCCGAGAAGACTGTGTGAATGAGAAAAGAGGGCAAAAAAGCACTAAATTGATTTTTTACTTTCTCTTACCTATGTATATATGTAATATATATAGAGAGAGAAAGTATTGGATTCATGTCAAAAATTCGATGTCGAGATTTTGATGGATCTTCACGTTTTGAGGTCCCCTGAATCCAAAAAAGTGGTTTTCGCGACATGGTCTGTCTGTCCGTGTGTGTGTGTGTTCAATTTTAAGCATGAAGGAATTGAGCTACGAGGTTGAAATTTTATATTTAAGTTAAACACCCCCGGGACCGGAAAAATAAGCTTTTAATCAAAATCGGCCAAAGAGTACTAGTACTTTACTGATGTACTTTTTCAGTTTTTTTTTTTTTTTTTTTTTTTTTCTCAAAATTTGCTCCAACGATTTTTTTTAAATTCAAAAATCAATTATTTTTTAGATGCTCTTTAAAATGTATATTCTCATTTTGCAATTGAAATCTTCTGAAGACCACTTTACTCTTGTATTTCATAGGGAAGATAGGAGAAATGGTTGCCATGGTAACAAAATTTAAATATTTCCCCATACTTATAAATTTTACATCTGAATTCATATGTTCCGTACTGTCGGGAACTAAATATATGTCGACACAAAAAATCTGGTGTGTCAAGCACAGAACACAACTTTCGATTACCGAAGGTAAGAGAAAGTTGTGTGCTGTGCGCCAGTCACACCAGATTTTTTCTTAAATTGTTGATGATTGGTCGCCATAACCTTTTAATAAGACGTTACATGCAAACCAATAAAAAAAAGATATGTGGTTCCATTTGAAAAAATCAAGTTATACGCAATCAAATTGGCAAAGTTCTATTAATAATTACTGGCGCCACAAGAAGCGTATCATTTCGACACACTATCTTTAAGTTCCACCATTCATGGTTAACAATGGTCCACAACCAGGGTACGATTAGCGAACTTAGGACAAATATTTTAAAATTGTGCCTTACACTTTTCTGAGGGGCTAAATAAAAAAGTGCAACGAAATATCCAAAATTTTTCGTTCCTGTACTAATGGGCCACTCCGCATATATATTTCGACACAACAAAATCGGGTGCGACAAGTACAGAGCATAACTTTCAATTATCGACGATAAAAGAAATTTGTGCGACCAGACACACCAGAATTTCTTATATTTAGCCTTGATCTCTGTTTAATTATGTCATTTGCCTGGTTTATTTTATTTTTTTTTTTAAATATTGCATTTTTCATCGTCGTTGCCAAGTTTTCTTTGAAGTAAAAGAACTTGATGAAGTGATAAATGATTTGGTATTTTTTTTTTTTTTTTTTTTTTTTTTTTTTTTTTTTTTTGTTAAACTTAATATTTTTAATTTCAAAAAAGAATTTTATAAATTAAATATTTAAATTTTATTTTTTAATAAATTTATAGTCATTTAAAGCAATGTTGTCTATTGATTTAATGAAAAAGTATAAGCTTGCCAAAATAAAGAATTTTCTAAAGACGGAAAGGGCTGAGGAAGGAATATTTTTTGTTCGTGTAAAGGGAGGAAAAAATAATTTTTTTTTTCAATTAATTTCATTGTCAAGGGGTTCTATAATAAAAAATTTGAAAATATTCAAAAAATTTCTTTCAGATTTAAATAAAGGCAGAAGTAAATGTAAGTAAAATTTTAGATAAATGAGGATATAAAAAATTTTAGTTTTTATTACCATTTGCTAAGAATAATATAAAGTTGTCAGATCTCTTTATTATTATTTGCTAGAAAATATTTGATATTGACTGTATTATTATTATTTTTTAGGGAGGTTTCCAGGACCAATATTGCTAGCCGGCAGAGCGAGGTTTCGATATTGCTACCGGTTTCATCCCTCTTGGCTTCTTCTCAAGGGTGGAATTTAATGAAAATCGCAAGGAACATCTAAACAAAACCCAACGAAAATAAAGAAGAAAAGAAGAAAAAAAAAGTTTACTTTTTTTCTACTATGTATTGCGTTTTTAATTATTAAAGACGGATAATATCTTTAAGAAAATTAATAATTCCCGAAACGTCAACGAAATCTAATTCTTAATTTTTTTACTCTATGCTGACTTGATTTACTTTCCTGCTCCTTTGAATTATCACTCAGCCATTGAATTTCTTCTTTAAAATTTCTATTCATTATTATTAAAAAATTTGTATTGATGGCGATGGAGCCAGTGGCGGATTAATGCAAGTTTGTCGGGGGGGGGCGGTTATTTTTTTTTTTATTTTTTTTATTTAAGGACTTTGTGGGCATCTATGGCCATTTAGACCCCTTACCTATTTATTTAAATTGATTGGTAACAAATTCAATTGAAATTAAAGAGCGGAAATCATTAATTTCTTTAGATTACTAGTTTTTATAACGTTTTGAATTTTCTTCGGGGGCGACGCCCCCTCGCCCCCCCCCCTTTAATCCGCCCCTGGATGGAGCTCATCTACTATAAGATAATGGATAGAAATGTACGCGAATGACTATAGTCATTCAAATATATTTGCTGAAAACCCGTTGCTTGTAGTGAAGATGATTCAATTACACAGGAATCGAAATACATATTTATTTACAAAATAAAGAGATGGTACACAAATTATCTTTTTCTGGCAGATAATCCTTATGATTAAAGAAGATTAAGATTAAAGAAGATTTTTATTAGGCCTATATTTGATCTTTTTTTTAAGGTATATTTTCCAATATGTTAATATTAATTTTTGATTTAATTAAATTTTTTTATTTATTTATTTATTTATTTAAATTTTAGATTTTACTCTATATATGTATTACCAATATTAATCGCACATATTTAATTTATTCATATGATATCCATTCACTATGAATAAAAATTTTTATTTACGTATCTACCTCATATTTTGGGATAATTGAAAGAAAGAAGTGTGTGTCTTTATTCGACAGGAATAAAAAATTTCCTATCCATTTCAACACACGTATCACAAAAAGTCAATGACGATGCATGGGGATGATTTTTTTTCACGACAACGGCAATTTGTATATGAATATGTCAAAAGACTGAATTTATTTTTTTAGTTTTTACTTTCTCTTACCTCTATAGAGAGAAAGTATTGGTTGGATTCATCTCAAAAATTCGATGTCGAGATTTTGAGGGATATACACGTTTTGAGGTCCCCTGGATCCAAAAAAGTGGTTTTCGCGACATGGTCTGCCTGTCTGTGTGTGTGTGTGTGTGTGTGTGTTCAATTTAAAGCATGAAGAAATTGATCTAGGTGGTTGAAATTTCATATTTAAGTTAGACATCCCCCCCCCCTGGAGCGTGAAAATAAGCTTTTAAACAAAATCGGCCAAAGAGTACTAGTACTGTACTTTACTGATGTACTTTTTCAGTTTTTTTTTTCGATTTTCTCAAAATTCGCTCCAACGTTTTTGATTAAAATTCAAAAATCAATTACTTTTTAGATTCTCTTTAAAATGTATATTCTCATTTTGCCATTGAAATCTTCTGAAGACTACTTCACTCTTCTACTTCATAGAAAAGATAGAAGAAACGGTTGCCATGGTAACAAAATATAAATATTTTCCCATGTTATAAATTTTACATCGTGAATTCAAATGTGCCGTACTGTCGGAAACTAAATATATGTCGACACAAAAAAATCTGGTGCGACCAGTCACACCAGATTTTTAAATCTGTTTCGACATCTGATACCATTTAGATCCCGTCTCTATTTATTTCAATCAAATTCAACCGAAATAAAATTTTCTGGCATAAACTCCCGACCCCTAACATAAGAAGATAGTTTATTTACCTTTAAATGACAATTTATTAATTATTCATTCAGTTATTTATTTAATTAACCTAAGAAAAAAAGACGGTTTATTGCAAAAGGGTATTCTTTTTAACCAGGTGGTCATTTGTGTATCCCTGGAATGCGGGGGCGGCCGCCCTTGTCACACACAGGTGCCAGTGCGTCTGCGGCAACGCAAACATCAGAAAAAGAAAGAGCAGGGCGGGTCTCCCGGTTTGTTTGCTCTCTATTCTTTCACCTCTCTAGCATCTTATTAACTTAAAGAGATTCATTCATTTTAGGCACGCATTTTTTCCCTGTATCTGTTTATTTTTTTGTTTAAATTTGCGGCTGACATAAATAAAATATTATTTTTTTCACCCTTATTTTAATAATGAAATGATGATGCTATTATTAATTCTGTTTTTAAAAATTTCTGTGAGAAATAAAAGAAATCATAATTATAATTTATTTTAGTTAGTAATAATATTACAAATTTATCTTTATAGATAAATAAGATTTCTGCTTTAAAGAGCTAACAGCAGAAATAGTGTAATTACTTATTGTTAATTTGTATTATTAATTACTAAATAAAATAAAACACGATAATTGTCAATAAATGTATTTTATTACTATAATGACAGAATGTATTAATAATGAAAAATATATAATGAAAAAATGTATTTTATTACTATAAATAACAGAACAATAGGTTGGTCCTTTTTTAGAGAGGCCAAACTTTTTTTTTTTAGCAATTTAATAGTTTTTCGGGGGCTAATGCGGATTGAATAAAGACATGCGCCTCGAATTCTGATTCTAAAGAAAATTGTATCATCTGTCAAAGTTCCTCAGCATAAATCTGTTCATATTTCTTTTTCATTTCATAATTATTTGTCAATCAAGGGTTCCCATCCCGTCTAATGCGACAAAAATTTAATTCAATTTAATTGGCTACTAATTATAAATAGAGAAGGAATCTAAATTGTCTCTGATGCGGAAAAGGATTTTTTTTAATTTATTTAATTAAA